>JASGCC010000584.1:0-73181 GCA_030067915.1 Hydractinia echinata
AAAAAAAAGAAGAGAGGATTTAAATTATCAACCTGCTTACGCCAGGTCTGGTTGTTTTGATTCTTCACTACCCGAGCAGAAAGCAGTATAAGAACAAGGCCTGTGCGTCTGATGAAGCCCTTGTTTCTTAGGTCATCCCTTTACCCACAAAACATACTTTCTCTACATACAATACTTTGAATCCTCCACTGGAAGTAGGGCACCCAATCAAAAAATGTACTCGTTTATAGTTACTCGCAATCGGCACTGTATATCCATGTCCAGAAGAACATTCAAAACGGCCTATAGACCTTTTTTAATGTTTACATTTTCCGCGGTAAGCCCTTTCGGCTTTAACAATTGTGTGGCAGCAAAAAGATGGGGGCGCTAGGTGAAGTGAGGGCCTTTTTAGTCTGTTTCTTCGCACAGAGGTATCATTATGACTTTATATGAATATATGTCAGTCAGAAGTTACCCATCTACACTCGATAATAGTTTAAAGCCTCAAAAATATTTCCGTAGAAAGAAATGGGCTGAAAAATACCTTTCTTCAGCAAGCTTCCGCATCTTTCTGCCTGCACGCAGTTGTTAGAGCCAGAAGGCTTACCGCGGAAAATGTAAACATTCAAAAAGGTCTATTGTCTTCAAATTATACCAACTGACTCAAATTTCTCTTTTAAAGTGAATCGGTCAAGTGACACTAACCAATCATTTTTTTGCGGGCTGCCTTAATAATTTGTTTATTGCTTTTTAAGCAGTTTTCCTAAAAAGGTGATTGTCGGTCAGATAGGCTAGCTACACAAGACATTTTTCCAATATTGTGCATAAGGCAGACTAAACATCACAAGTAACATTTCTACACTTTAGTTTAAAGGCAGTGCAGTTTAAATAGACAACAAGTACAGCTAAGGTAACAGTACCAATCATATAACATGGCACAGTTAAAATTTAAGCCAGACAGCTTCCTACTTTTTAGCCAGCAACCAAATGGTGTAGACGAATCATTTAGCTAACAATAAGTAACCAACAGCTAATGAAATTCCAAATATGTCTGAAACTAAACTTTATCTTCACTTATAAAATACTACATGCTACCAAGTTATAATTTGTATTAATTTGGATGCTTATCCCCAAAAATTCACAGCCAACTGTGCCTGTTTCACCATATTTGTTGTTCTCCAAATTGCGGATTCGAACAGATTCGGATTTTCAGGACTTCGTCCCCCTGACTTACGGAGAGCGGGGAAATGACGACGCAGGTACAGGTAAACGCGGCGACATGGTTTACGCACTGAGCCCTTAATCCTGTGTTGAAACATAGTCATAAGAAAAACTGTTTTTCTTATGACTATGGTTGAAATGATGTAATGGCTATCATGGCCCCGATATAATTTATTTATCATAAATCGTGTTGTTGGTTGTGGTAATTAATCCTAATGCCCACGGCCATTGACTAGGCAGAAATTTCGTTGCATGTAGGTGCTGCAATTTTGTGATTTTTCCTCCTGACTTATATTGGAGTTTTTAATGAAAGGAAAAGAAGAAGAAAAGTTAGTACTTCGTGTTTACATACATTTTTATATGTTGGTCATCAGATGCCACCTGCCACTAGGAATAAAAAATAGACCAGAGAATTTCTGGGTGGACATCACCGGGATGTCACCATAGAAAGGCTTGCGCTACAGGAAATTGTTTAGGTACTTTAAATAGGTCAATTACGTTACTATGGTGTGATATTCCAAAGCAGTTTTATGTTTAGTAATTTGCCTACACGCCTGATAGATATTTAAAAATGGAAACATGGAAGAAATGCTGATCTTGCATTTTTAATGACTTATTGTGACAGAAAAATACTAGCGGGCTGTGATCAAGTAAGCAGAAAAATTGTCGCGAAAAATTTTGTTATACCATCGCGTGTCATTCAAATACAGTTGTTTACAGATTTTTTTTTCTTTTTCGCGTACTGTGTAGAATCACGTGATTTAACAATGATATATAAATAAAATAAATAAACCACCTTTTTACTACAATACATCTTCTTTATCATGATGGTAACACACAAAGTTTGGAAGTTCTTCAAATTTAACGGGAGGAAAACATGTCTCTGACGTGAATCAATTGAGCTTTCTCTCAATTCAAAGCTTGCAACATTCTGCTTGTCGTTATGATTGTTATCTAAGAAACTTCCACTCAAGTCTGCGTCGGTAGGAAAGCTATAATAAAAAACAACATATTAGAAGTGCAGCATTTTAGACTTTATTTTCTAAAATTTAAAATAGAATTCTCGAACTTTTGTTTATTTGGATACCGCGTCGAACCATTGAAATTAAATTCCCGCGAAATTCATTTTTACATTTTTCTTTATCCAAATTTCCCCATAAGAAGTTTAGAAAAATTATGGAAAAATCCATTCCAACTAAAAAATGAATATTGATCTTCCTTACAATTGAGACAGTAGAGACTTTTTTAACGAAGTAGAATGAGGAGCTGGTGAGGCTGAACTGCTTGAATAACCACTACTGCAATATCCAGAACTGACTTGTGACGTGGTACTCCCTGAATGAGATAAGGCAATAGGTCTTTTCTTTTCTTTGATCAAATGGAATGTTTTTTGTCTAAATGGTGGCTGCACTGCTTCAATAGAACATTGTTCCAACTCGAGTACATATCTCAGGGAAGTTTATATTACTGCTAATGCCATCTAAGTATGGTAGGCTACTACCAGTCCCACTGTCGTTGTCGCAAAAGTGATCAAGTATTGGGGTAATCGAGGCTGTAGAACTAATTGAGTAATTTCTTTTGCCTCCTTGTTTCATTGAAGTAGTAAAATTATTATTTGTGAGAGAACAGACGTTTGATTTCTTCTTCGTTTAGATTTTGATCGTTGACATAGTACGAAAAATGCGCCAATAGCAAGGAGAACGGCGATCATGGCAAGTGTGATAGATACAGAGATAGCAATGTTGCTAGTTTTTGATGTCGTAGGTTGATCAGTCCGTTGAACGGAGAGACAGGAATGTCTTGATTGAACGGATCTGAAACAACAAAATATGGAAGCAAACTTCATATTTCTCGTGATTGCGCATCGCTTTTATCGGGTGGTGTTAAGAATGCAGGAAATAGAGATACTGCAAATAAGAAGATGCTTTATACTTACCTAAACATGATGATGAAGAGAGTTTGAACATGGTTGAAGAAATTCCCTGCTGTTTTAACGAGATCGTAGTTGATTGCACATTTAGTGTTAAATGATTATGTCTAGAAGCAGTAGGGACGATGCGTTCAGAATTTACACTGTGAATAGATTGTGCGAATGAATTCTCGCATCGTCCACCGTAATATCCGCTTAGACAGTCACATTTGCCTTCATCCTACAAAGAAATATTATCTGTATTTTTTGTCCAGTTAAATAATAAGTTACTTACGTACAAAGTTACGAACCGTGCATGTTCCGTTGTGGAAACAGGGACGAGTGAAGCATGTTGTTAAATCTAAAATCAATAGCAGTAACCATTTTAATTTACTACAAGCAGCAGCAAAATGGTAACATTTTAAATAAAGTCAGTTTTAATACTTACCCACGTTGCAGCTGGAGCCTGTCCAACCTTTGTCACAATAACATATTTTGTGTTCACATTTTCCATGCACACAAAGTAAACAAGTTTCTGAAATAAAAACATTGAAAAAAAATAAGAGGTTTACCTTATTCCAGGAAATTAACGAGGCACAAAATTAAGAATCACGAATTTAACCCGAAGGAAATTAACAAAAAGCCTATAAAAACTTTAAAAAAAAAGTTAATTACCACGATGTAGCTGAACTGGAAAACGTGTTTATCTTTTTTTTGAGAATTGGTTTATTTCTTCTTTAAAACTGTTACAATATCAGCTGCTCTACAGCCTGCCAATCACATTAGGTATGACTATACCTATATTAGGTAACGTGTATGTGAGCTATGGATTGCGATTGCTAGAAAAATATATTTTTAAACTTCAATTACAGGTTTTAAATTAACTAGTATCTTTTTCAACGCCCTTAATATAAGGGACATTAATTAACGCGAATTTTCAAAATTCATGTTAATCTTGTGCCTCCTTAATTTCCTGGAATACAATATTTTCAAAAATAAGGTTGTAGAAAATGAGTCACCTTTTAAACAGGAATATTCAGGTTTTTCCCATCCAGGTAAACAAATCCTTCTTCCCATTTCATCACAGCGAAAATGGCAGCGGTATTATTTCTTGGTTTGCAGTGCCTTTCACAGACCTTTCCATACAAATGTTTTTTGCATGACAATTTAAATTCGACCGAGAATATATACATTTGTGTTTGGTACAACATTTTTTTCCAAGTAGCATTCGAGAAAGCGATTTTTGCTCATCGTCTACTGTAAAAATTCTATCTAATACGAAAAAATTAGAATAACTAATAAAGTGAGAACAAACAGTGAGATGAAATTCTAAAAAATCGTTATTGGTACCAATTTTCGCACATTGTGCAAAATCAATATGAACGTATTTTGCGAGTATAAGTTTCACGGTCTTCCAAAAATAACAAGAAAAATATAGCTGCATTTCTTTTCTGTAAGATATAGAGTTATATTTTCGCGCGTATAAATTTTCTCACAAAAACGTTTTGCACGTGCTAAAATTATTACGGGCGGAAATTAGTACGGATAGGGTAACATTTTGAAAAAAAGGAATAAAAATGCTGTTTTACCTGATGAATTTCTTTTAAAACCAGCCAGTCTCAAGCTCATGACACCCTAGAACAAACGAGATCACAAATATTATAAGCGTAAAACAGTCGAAACTGGGTTGCTACTCCAAAGTGTAGAAGAGATTTGTTTGTTTGTTTTCACGGTCGAGACTTTGATGAGGATAGATAAGGAGATTTTGGTTTGTTCTGTCAAAGAACAAGAAATAATTTTCATAGACATTCATGAAATGGCACACATAGTGGACATTTTTCGCACTTTTGGATAGTTTTATGAAATATTCCAAACTGATGGGTTAGGGGAATGCTGCAAAAGAAAACACATTAAAAGAACATCGAAGTATTATCTCTGAAGAGGAACGATCTTTAGTTTGGATGCAAAGTTTTCGAAATAGATTTTTTATCAAAATAAATTTCGTATACAGTTACTACATACATTTTTCGGTGTTCTGATAAAACTTTGTTGTCATTCAAAACAGGGATTGTTTGATCTTGAACTTCAATAAAACCTGGTACGGTTGTCCCTATGCAGCAATATTCAACAAAGAATTGTGGTTTATTAAAACATTAAATTATCTTTAGTACTATCTATTAGTCTAAAGTCCAATTATTTAAGCTGAGCCGAACCGAACTCATAAAATATTTACTGAGTTTGGATCGTCACACCACCTAATTTTAATATTAGTGATTTTTACCTCATTAATTTTTTTTTGATGTACTGAACGCATCGTGTATTGTAACACTTTTGCTATTACTTATTCTGTCATTTTTAAATCAAGATGTCATTTCAATGATTTTAAAGACTAAATGTTTTGAGTCCACCCCATCCCACTATTAAAAATAAAAAAAAATTTCCACCCTTCCCCCGTCACGACTATTCGAACCTCCCCTGTTTAAAGTAACGTAATATTTTAATGACCAGAACCATTCTGATTTCATTGACCAATATTTCTGTCGCTAGAATTAAAAATATATGCCAAACACAAAATATTTCATTGAAGGGAGTTTCACAAGGATTGGTCATAAGATATGGAATATGCTGTCTGCTGTTAGAATGAAAAAAAAAATCGTTAAATAACCAGCATGCATTTGATCGTTGAATATTGCTATACATACATGGCAACCACAAACATTTTTTACTTATAAAAGAAGTGTATCTTTTCTTAAATAAATAAAGATCACTAACGCTATCAGATATCCAGTTACATTTGAATTACCTCCATGCAAAACAAATGATTGAACACAAAAAACAAAACAAACAATCCAACTGTTAGGTCAACAAACACTTCACATGATGTTGCGAACTACAAATTTCAATTTCAACAAACTTTTACCTTGTACATGCTAGAAAATTCGACTTCAATATCTCCGTTGGATGTGATTTCTCTTGTCCTTCCTCTGATTAAACAAACATGTGACTGATAAGCTCGCAAACAAATGTCCAAAGTAATACGACATCTCTTTTTACACTGATCTAATCCCACACAGCATGTATGAGCGGTTGAATTCATCAAAAATATGACGAAACTTATCAAACCTCTCGATGTCGATTGTGGTGTGTATATCAACAAAAGAAACACATTTACTATCACAAGTCTAACGTTAAACGCCACCATAGAAGCTTGGAATTTCATATATTCGCATTAATACATTTGTAGTAAACTATAGCTACAAAAATTATAATCTTTATTCGTCATTGAAAACTAGGAAGCGTTGGTTAAACTTCTGTTATTTCGTTCTTCAACGATTACGCAGCCAATTCATTAAAGATTCAACAACTTTGTTTCTTCAGTACATGTTTGTACACATAATGGCGCGCTGTGACTCATTACTTGATATAAAATGACGTCACATTGAAAGAGAATACATGTCATGAATACAAAATGTATGTTAAACAATTTGACTTGCTAATCCGCGTTTAAAGAGACGGAAAACGCAATCACAAGAAAAGTTCACCTTCGTTAGACACAACATTAAGATGGAGGCTACTTTCCTGATGTTGTCTCTTCTCCCTACAGCATCGCAGAACTTTCATCATTTCACGACAGTAATTTCAAGAAAACAAACAAACACTCACCTTCAAATGTCTCACTTGCTATTTACACCACGCAAATGTCTCACTTGCTATTTACACCACGCAAAAAACGTTTTGTTAACAAAAATCTTAGAACGGGGATGAGTAACGTGGATTTATGTCTAAACCACAAACTCAAAATAAAAAGATGTCGTCTCAAACAAATGACAAGACGAATCGCATATTCCCGGGGCTTTCCGCATACAAGGATTGTAATGTCACTACATATATTTTGTCGAAATAATAAAAATAAAACAAACCAAAGTTCAAAACCTTTATGCAAATTTTGTAATAGATTTTTTAGCTTAGTTTGGAATATCTTTTATTTCGATCTACCGCAAAGTTTTCTTTCTCAAAATGAAAAAAAAAATTGCGGTACAGCTGCACCGCTCTTCCACAAACATTTTTTTTCCCTTAAAACAACCACTTTTTTGCAGGATACGTCTAGATTTAAATATATCATCTAATTGTTATAATTTTTGTATGGAAGGAAATCAGGAGGTGATAAATAACAGATAAATCCAACTATCGAGAGTGGTAAAAAAAGTAAAAAGAAAATACATTTTATTAAAAAAAATTAATATTGAATTGACTAAAATTATAAAATGTACAACAAGGTGTTCTGTGTGATTATTATACGATACTGCGTCACCTCTCTAGCCAGTCACAGCGATACATCGCGCAACCAGCCACACACGCGCACCTGGTGTCAATTTAAATATGGTATAAATAGTGATTGTTATATAAAATATAGGCTGATGATTTTAAATACAAAATTTAGTATAAATTATTCTCACTATATTTTTATTTTTCAAAATGCAGCAAATCATAACGGTGCTGGAAATATGTTTGTGTCGAAAGTGCTCGAAAGGGATTTAAATTTCTTTAATGTGAAAATTTTTTCGCGAAAATTTATTCTCCAACACCAAAGAATCATATTTCATAGTCATCCTCAAACAATAAGATTCTACTTTTCTATTTTTTGAGCCCCTTGTAAAGTGTCACTTTCTCGCGATATTTGTAAAAAATAGTTTATTCGCGAACATAATTTTGAAATTGAGAAAAAGCACGTTTTGCGATTTACAAAAAAGGGTCGTCCTCGCAGCGGTTTGATTTCGCTAAAAGATATTGTGATATTGCGGTATTTTTCTGACATTCAAAAATCAATGCACGTGTTCTTATTATGAAAGACAACTTTAAGAAACATGCGGCTCTGCTGGCTCGCAAAATCGAACAGGCAAACTCATAGAATAACAAAAGAGTTTTAAATAGGATTCAGGTTCATTGCATAGAAAATTTCCCTTAAAGCCTAAATGCAAAAAGTGTGTTTCATGAGAACAAAAGTTGTTTTATGATGGATCATTTCATTATGCACAAATACCGGGGTGGTCACTGAATTTAGCAGTCAAATAACATGTGACGAACATTTGAGAATTTGTCAAGTGTGCCATGTGATCACCACATGGTAATGAAACCTGAGAAATCCTTTAGTCGCGAAAAAATTTCCGAATTTAATCATACGAAGATTCAAATCTACTAAGAAATAAAAACACTGTAGGATAAATCTATAAATTAAACCTATAAGCAACCACTGTAAATAATTCTTCACACTTCTTGCAGAGTAGAACTTAGAGATGCGAAATTCTTGATTTGGCGGCTTCAGTCACGACAAGCCATCTTCAGTTCTTCTTTTTACAGAATCCTCATAACCTGGTAATGGCGGTCTATCTGCTGCATTCGAAACTAGGTGTTTCTATTCTCCACGGCAGCGACTTGTTCCACTTTCGATCTGTTCCCACCGTTGTTGTAGAGATGTAAACCAACTGTAGATGGAGGTGGCGACAAAGGTGAATTCAAATCAAACGAGTTGTTTGCACTGGCAAACGATGTGTTGCTGTCAGACCTTAACTTTTCTGTCACGACCTTAGAAAAAAAAGTTATAATTTCATGGATACGTTCAAACAGACACTCATGAAGTGACACTCAAGTACTTACATTACACATGTTTTTCAGTAAAGATATTTCATCCTCTGACAAAGTGGCTTCACCAACTCGACTTTTGTTTAACTTCCCTCTTATTTCTTCCAGTTGTTCTTCAGATACACCTTCAGTGATTCGACTGATGTCATTGTTACGTGGAGATATATCTGAAAATTGGTTCTAAAGAAATGACCGATATAACATGGTTAGCCATTGCAAGTGTAATGGCGACAAAATAAATAAATTATTGACATTCGCTTGTTAGAAAAGATCTTTGTGGGTTATAAATAGAGGGGTTTTATGCTAAACCAATGTATGCTTTAACATGAAAGAATTATGTATCACATGGACATGGGACATGAAGCCAAAAGTAAAATCCTTTTCCAATATTAAAATATAGTTAACATTTCGAAGGAGCCACTTACTGATTAAAAATACATTTATGTTTCTAATGCTTTTTTGATTCATTCACAACGCAAAAAAAATTAGGCTGCTATTCTGGGCACACACAAATGAAATACGGCTACTACTATTATAGAGAATAACATACTCTTGTTTTTGGGATAACCATTCCCATATTTCGAAGGATGCCAGGAGTAAGACCATCATCTAAAACAAATTTAAAAAAATATCGTGCTCTTGATAACTCGATAACGCCATCTTAAACTAAACTTCTGGTTCTTATTTTGCTCTCGTTTCGACCCTTGTTTATTAAAATTTTGCTGTCCCAAACAAATACCTCGATTTCCTCTCTTTCTCTCGAACATTCGGCACAAAACGTACTTTTTAATTTGTGTAATTTTGATGTTATATGACGTTGTATGAACTCTATAATCTCAATCCGCAGAAGAACCCACCCCAATACATGCGGCAGATAACTTATTTGGATGGCAGGTATGTATATGTAAGTAAAGATAATGGATACACAGATGTGCGATGAACAGCTATGCCTGCCTTTTAAATATAACCTTTTTGTTAACTCCCAATCTGTTTTTTAAATACAGTGAACTGTCTCTGTGTCTCAAAACCCCTCTATTTCAAACATAACTTGCTCCCTTTTCGTTATTTTTATTTATTTTTATCTAATTTTCTCTCTTTACCTCCATTTTTCCCTATCTCGACCAAATTATTCAGTCCCTTACATAGTCTAACGTTCGATCTGTTGCAGTTTTCAGCCATTTATTAAAAGACGTCATATAATCTGGTCATCGTTATGTCGCGCCACGAAGAAGCAATTCGGCTGTCATTTTGAACATACATTTTAAAAATTGCCGAGAACTGAGAACATTTCCAATACAATAATCAACAAAACATGAAGAAACAACATGGTCTACATACCCCCAAAGATGGGTGGGAAATCCAACCGATCAACTTCCGAGGTTGTCTAAATGCATGACACATAATAAAAATAGAAACACATTACATTTCTTTGCCATCCACTCAAAAATAACGAATACTCACAGATGAAGAATCGTAATCATCTTCTGAAGGAAATGAAAATGACACCCTCTTTTTTTCTTTTCGACTTTTGCCACCATACATCTAATGAGAAACATTAAAAAAATCGGTAACGACATATTTCAGCGGAGAAATGACATAAATGATAATACTAAGAAGTTATCACGCACCAATAATTTATGTAGAGACTCTTTTTCATTTTCTAATTGCACAATTTGAGTTTGAAGTCTTGTTATATGTTCTGATGCATGATCTAAAATGATATCAGCACACACTCTCAGTACAAATACATAGAAACAAAAAAATCATCATTATTTACATTGTACGTAAATCTAAATGGCTCAATGCAACAAAGTACGCCTATTAAAACTTTGCTTTACACAACTTTGCTACATTCAGTAACATACAAGCTAACAAACAGTGTATTACGAAAACACGTTGTTGTTCTATTTTCGAATTTCAGTGTTTACCAAGTTTGTTAGTGATATTTTAATAATTTGACTCACTACTCTTAAAAAATTTGAGTCTTATTTGATTCACGAGAAGCACAAAACTGATTTTTTAAACGCGCTTGAACGTTTTTGGGGGAAATTTTACGCTTAGAAAAATCTTAACATTAGTGTCAGTATAAATGGATACGTTAAACGTCAAAAACATAAACGGCTCATTTTTTCCTTTCATAATGTTATCTCGAAAGTTTTATTTTTGCATTCACACAGCCTTCGAAATAATTTTTTAAGGCTGGTCAGACAAAATGTCCACCACATTTCTACTTTCGTTGGACATTTCAACCTGGATTGACAATTATTTCGCGAATAAAATATATTTTCTGCGCAAAAATCCTAGCCCGATTATTCTACACTAAGCTGAAATTTCACCACGAGGTAAAATCTCAGTTGAAAATTT
This sequence comes from Hydractinia echinata, assembly GCA_030067915.1. Lineage (NCBI taxonomy): Eukaryota > Metazoa > Cnidaria > Hydrozoa > Anthoathecata > Hydractiniidae > Hydractinia > Hydractinia echinata. The sequence continues at coordinate 11,114 of JASGCC010000584.1, forward strand.
CTTCATGTAACCACTTCCTATGTGAGTGAATTTGCGGTTGGTGACAGGATTACATTTTTTCCATCTTTAAAATTTCAGCCTAAGCTAAAATTCTCCATAAAATTCACCCCCCTTCGTGATAAAATATATGATTAATGAAGTCATTGGTGTGTGAGGTGCAGTACAGAAACGTAATACTTTAACATCTAAAAATTTAGAAGGAAAAGTATTGATGTTTGCTTGATGTAGCTGGCTGCGAAGACAATGAAGTTTCAGATGAAGTGGTAATATTATATAACAAAAATAACAAAATTAAAAAAAAGAAAAAGGAGTAATGATTAGTGGAGCTATGAGATTAGGTTCTTCATATCTTGTAGGAGACGTACGTAATACCCGAAGGAAACAAATGAAAGAAAGCCAAGCAGTTAAAGAAATGCGGAGTAGCAATACAAAGATCATTGCCTCGTAATCTGATAAGCTCTTCAAGAGGAACAAATAAAAAACGAATTTCACAAGGAAAGTCAAAGTTAAACCAAAATTGACAAGTTTGAGACAATATCAGCATAAACTTTTAATTTTGCCAGAGATAATTATTTAAGCTTTTATTTAAAAAAGCACTTAAAACTCAAAAGCTGCTAGCTCAGAATAAAATCCAAAATCCAGAAAATACTAGCCTTGGAATGCTGTTTTAAAAAAGACACATATCTAGCATATTCAAGGATTTTTCTAGACATTTGAAAAAGCAAAATATTTCCGGTAATCAAAGTTCCAACTCACGAAAATCATAACATAAAGAAGTAACCCCTCTACAAAAAATACATTATCTCTGGCTCCTTACAGGCCAATAATCATAACTACACAAAACTATTTTTGAGAAAATTTATAATTAAAGGATTTCACGGCTTTTTTCTGAAAAGGGATGAATAAGCTTTTCAAGGCCAAGGCCTGCTTTAAAGCCTGCTTTAAAGCCGCACTTACATGTACGTAAATTTTTATGCAAGGAAAATTTTACATTCTTTTGTTTAATATACTTCTTGATCTTTGTTTTTTGATTCGTTCAATATGGTAGCAATCAACAAATATCACGTTTTATCAATTGTTCTTCAAATTTGTGTATTGGATCAAGTGCTTTAAAGCCTCAGACTTTTCATCGCTGCCATTGTGTTCTTTCTATTATATAGTAGCATTTCGCTTAGTTTCTCCAATGCCCTACAGAAACATTCTCTTTCATAAATAACATTAGTAGAGTGTGTTACTTCATCTTTGATTCATAATTCATGTTTTCATGTTTTCTATGTTTGTTGTTGAGTCATGTTTTCCATGAATATACTATGTCTACTCTGTTATTTGTGAAGAGGTTTAGATTGGATACAATCTTCCTAATGACGGTTTGACGGAATTTAGGGTATTAAGAGTTTTTCAGGAAGACTTTGGTCTAAACTCCATAAATAGCCAAGTTGGAATAATTAGTTCTTCTTTCCCTGGGTTATGAAGGCATTGATTTGAGCTTCAAAAAATTGTTTTCGGATAACCAGTGTTTTTATATTTTGTTAGAATCTTATTATAGCTCATGTTCAAATGATGGCCAATCTGACCATCATGACTTAATTTTCCTTTAACTACACTAGGTTTGTATTGCAAAGGAAATTGTGATGACCAATGAAAAATGGCAATTTTGTTTCTTTGTTAACTACGATAAAAGTTGTTGAACCATCAGCATTCATCAAAATTTGAGAATCCAAGATTGAATTTGATTTTTTCGACGGTTAATTTGATGTTTGGGTGAAAGTTGTTCAAGACTGTAACATTCAAGGCTGTAAACATTTTTTTAAGGTATCTTACAAAATTAAAGTAACAAAAAGAATTTGGATAGCCATTGCAAAATAGTTAAAAATATTACTAGATGTTCAGATTTATTCATTTATTCATGTTTTTAGAATATCAGTATACAAAAATATGTTAAAAGTAGTGTGTAAAATGATTAACACGTGTTAGCACACACTTTATTTATCTTACAAAAAGGTATTTCACACTCAATCTTTAGAAAGCATGTTGTATTATTAGATGGGAAATAGCAATGTTGAAGTGAATAAATTACAAGTTAATGAGTCTAGGCATTAATTAAATGAACAGGATAAGTAAAAGCACTTATTAAAATATCTATAAGATTGTTACGTTGCTTTTACATGATATAATAATACAAGAATAATAGTATATAATCCTTCTTAACATGCACAGCTGGTCTCTAAAAAGATATATTTATATTTTATTATTCATAGAAAGGAGAAACATTTTTTCTCATGCACGTTTATGTACTTCAACAATGGAATGTAACCTCAATGAAAGTTATTGCAAATATGATATTATACATTAAAAAAATGAATGTCTTGAGTTTGAAATTCTCCATATATTCAAATGAGAAGTCAAAAAAGGTTGTGCCAGCTACAAATACTACTACAACATGAGTGTATATGTGAGGATTATGTCAGTCACATTTACCACATGGACAAAAAAAGGTGGTATAGACAACCTGGTTTCTGACTATAAGCACCCAGGGCAGTTAAGGTTCACAAGATAAGACACAAGGTTTTGAAAAACAGTTGCAGGCAAACAGCAAACAAACACATAAGCATATGCTTCATTATTAATATGTCAATTTCCAGCTGTGAATAAAATTAAGTGTTCCCTATGATCTAAAAAATTTTGAGTACAATCTCTGACCCAGTGGTTTTTTCCACAGGTTGACTAGTATTATAATACCCATATACGTCTGTCCCTCAAGCAGTTTTATATAATAGAAATGAACAAGTGTTAAAAACAAAGGGCCTTATTATGAGAACTAAATTCTCTTAAATTTAAAAAAAAATTTAACGCATCAAAAAGAAGAATTAAATTCAAAACGGTTTAAGATAGTTCAAAAGGAAACAATTTAATGACAAATAAAAATTTGTAATATGAAAGGTCTTTGTTTTACAAAGTTTTGCAAATGCTGGAAGGAAAGGATTTTGATATCAAATAATTTCTTTTCACAGAGCATGCTGAAATTGAACAATGATACAATATGCAAAGTAAGATGCAGCAGACTGAAATTTTGCAGAAACGATTTTTTTAGTTATTGTTTCCATGTCATTTTCACAAACGACATGTAACAATAACTGTGCATTATTCGGGTCCATTATTTCACTTTCACTTTTTGCAAAAAAAATTTGAAATGTGTTATTTTTTATTTTTTAAGCTTAACAAATATTCAACAGCAAAAATGGTTTCTGTTGTAATAATAAAAACAAAGTTTTTGATCAATAGTGGTACCAATTGGTTTTTCTTGGCTGCTCGCACAACAGACTAGGTACAGACTAAATAATAAAAACTTTGCTTTGATGACTTTCCATCATTTTTATTTTAGGTTTACGATATTTATAGCCAAAATAAATTCCAACAATCACTTGGAGCTTTCAGTCTACAATAGACTGATCCAGAGTCCTCCATTGAAAAAAATGGATAGAATGTTGAATTTCAACCTTGCTAACTTAAAAAAAAGAAAATTCACAACAAAAAATATTTAGGACTGGATTCTCTGAATCATCTATTAATGTTATATTATTGAATATTGTTATCTTTATATAATTGAACTAGCTGATAAACTTGTGGAAAAGTCCACTAAGGCAAAGGAAAAATAAAAAAGATCCATCATTTGAAATTTACGGTAGCAAAGGCCTGTTCATATACATCAATTTTTTTTTAGAAATTTGGTAACCTGTAGCATTTGTTGTGAAAAGCTTGAAACTCTGATCAAAATAATGTGTGGATTATGTGCTTTCACCGAACAGTTAAGATATGGGTTTGAAAATTTTGTTGACGTCAGCAACAACTAACTGATGTGCGAAAAAACTATTTTTAGAATTTGTAAAGGGTCATGTTCGTTTGACAAATGGCTGCAGAGATAATGGGATTAAAGGTTTTGCAGGTCTTAATCGCACGCGTAAAATTTAATATCGCTTGTGAAAAATTTAATTTGGAAAACAATCCATCGTTACCGTGATTTGAAGCTGACGGAAATGATCAAAAAAATTTTCGTTTCCGCGAAGTAGACCCTGCGGAAACGATACGTTAACGATTAGCTTTAAACTGATAAATAAGTGGAGAACCATTTCATAATCGCCCTAGTTAGTGACAAGACCTACTTCATAGTAGTAAAATATTATAATATATATATATATTATAATATAAAATTATTATAATTTGAAATATTGTCCAAGGGAAACGATTTATCGTTACCGTCTTTATTGATTCGCGGAAACGTAGCGGAAACGAAACGATCATTTCCGCCAAATTTCCAGGCCTGCACATGTGGGACCTACATTTTCTTATAAGACTGCACGAAAAATTAAAACAACACTAAAATTAATTAAAAAAATAATTTTCCTGTTATTTTTTTTATTAAAGTGGGACCAGAATGACTTGGTGTAGTATAAAGTTATAAACAGCACAAGTGAAACTTCCTGTATAACTTTCAAAAGAACACAAGTATATTCTGTATAACTTTAGAAATAGCACAAGAAAAATTCTAAAAACTTTTAAAAACAAGTTTTTGAGAATGCAAGTATTTTTACACCTTGACTTGAAAAATATGCTTGTCATATCATCCTTTTCTGTTGCAGACACAGCAATTGAAGAATTAAAAATCGCATGCCTAGATACGTTAAGAACAATTTTGGGCATGCTAAGTGTCGCACAGTGAGCCTTTTTTTACTGTACCTGCGCAGTAAAAAATAACTTGCCAAGGTCAGGTTCATTTTCCTTAATGTATGAAGCACCCATATCTATACACCTGGTTGGCAAAAAATACAATTTCATAAATAGGATTTAGAAGAAATTTTGATTGGTCACACATGGAAATAAACGCATCGTGGAGCTGAGACATATCATTAGAGCTGGAACAATTCACCTGATTCGCATTTTACTTAACGTTGCATAAAAACTTGCCCAATTTACTTACGAAATAGATCATAGTCAAAATCATAAAGTTATATAGAGCAGAGTTGCCATTGGCACAAGAGCTTTTTGTTTAACCAAGTAAAGTAAATATATATTTATAGTCGTTAACCCGTGGATTCACCTGTCCATTATTAGCCGCATTTCGTGTGTCTCGCTACCACGGTTACCATTTTGCGTGACAGACAGACGCATACGCATTTATAATATAGATAGCTATATACATTAGATAGTTTTACAATGAAAAAAAGAAAATTTTGAAACATTACAATAAAAATGAATTTTCACTCATAAGCGAAATGGAATAGACAATTGTGATTTTTTAAAAATGAGTGGTTGATAAACTTTTCAGTTCAAGTTGAAATCATTCCACTTTTCATGTAAACAACAATGGAAAAAATATTAAAACAAAAGAATTATTTGTAGATAGCCAATCAAATTGTTTCATTCCATTCTGCTTTGGAGTTGGTTGGAAATTCAGCTACACAATATTGAACATTATTATTAAATATATTAATTTGGGTATAAACTTACCGTTGTTTTCTGTTGTTTGCACTTCTACCCCATTCTCTTCACGTGTATTATGTTTTTGCCACGAGGAACATTTTTTACAAAGGCTATATTTTAGCATACTTTCAGCACTTTCATTGTGCGAATTTCCTGTTCTCTGACTATCTAAATATACACACAGGTCTCTCAGTTCCCCGTTTTCCTTGATTAATTCACTTTGTCTCGTTTCTAATGCTCTCAGTTTTTCTTGGTATGACATAACCTCATTTCTCATCACAGCAACAGTATGCTTTCCAAACCTTTGCCATTCTTTAGCTAACTTTCTACATTTTTGTCTATCATCATCAAGAAAGCAACACAAATCACGCAACTCATTTGATTCTTGTTCAATATGCTGGTTAGCTTCTTTAAGGTTTCTTATTTCTTCTAAATGGCTTTCCATGCGTTTATTAAACTCTCTAATTAAATTGTTGTGATCTATCATTAGAGCCAACTTTTCACTTTCAAGGCATCTCACTCTGTCATTTAAGAAGTTAGTATCATGAATGCTCGCAGTTGAGCTAGCTGGTGACAAGCTTCCCTGCTGTCTCAATTCCTCTGTGTTTACATCTTGTACATTTTTATCTTCCATGTCATCGTTTAGATTTGGAAGTGGTGAAGGCGAACTTTTTTTGATGGAGTGAACCTCTGCTAAACGGTTGGCTCCAGATAATAGTAAGGAATCTTGTTCTTCCTTTATCATGACATTCAACAAGTTGCAATAAAAAAGCCAGAATATTATTCACTTCATACTATACCATATACTATCCACCTCCTGCATCATCTTGAAAATAAACAATTTAATGTAACCCTGGTTTATTTAGCTCTATGTCTTAAAAAGAAGCTTAACCTGTACATTAATTATGTGAGTGTGACCCATGCCGGGTAAACAATTCGAATAAAAAAATTACGGTCGGCGAAGTGAGCTGTTACAGCTTATTACAGCATGCGTGTGCACAAGTACACAAGTCGTGCATCAGGGCTTTCGGTTTCAAAATCAACCAACGAAAAACAGAGAAGAAACAAAACGAAAATAAACAAGCAATAGATTCCGGTAATGATTGTATAATTATAAGCATCCCCATTCCCCTTGCACAGAAAGATATTCGTGATGGTTTGTGCAGCTAACTAAAGACATGCTGCATAAATTGATTTTTTAATTCCATTTCTCCATTCCCCACACATTCAATCTTCTCTTGTCTATGTTTTTCTTTTAACATTAGGTCTTCATTTATACAAAAGAATTTGTCATTCTGTATGCACTCCTTTACATTTTGCCTGTCCCTGTTACTGAAAGGACATTTTATTTCAATTAAGAAACTTCCATGGCAATCACCAATCTGCCACAACACCGCAGAAGCACCACAAGAAGGGAGTATTCCTTATGTAATAGTGAACCACATTTTCTAATTTGCATGTTGGTGTGTTCTGCTGCAAATCAATAAAGCTGTAACTTTGTGCTCTCTAAAGCAGGAACATTCAAGTTTTTTCCTGGCATACAAATTTTTAAAATAAGTGATTTTGATGGGTTTGTAGGATCAGTATGTAGAATATCGTGTACTACAGATGCAGTGATTTGACCAATACATATTTCCTTCCGTGCCAAGCATTTGCTTTGTTTGCGGGTAGACTGTTCGACAAAATCAATATCAGCTTGTGAAAGTTTTCGATCGTGAAGTTCTTTTGTTTTTATTTCTTTTTTGGCGACATCCAGGTTAGATTTAAACTGTCCCTCAAGCAGTTTGGGATTCTAGGTTTTTCTAGAACCGGTTGACGATGGTGAAAATTTTGAGAATAGTCACTGAACAAACTCAAACCAACTGGTTGATTAGCACCAAGTCCTTTTAATTTTGTAAGAAAGGAATTAATATCAGAATCTGATGGATCAGCAAATTCTTTTTTGTTATGTCTTTTAACAGCTGTGCGTTCTTTGTAAAAATTGATGTCTTTAATTTCTTTGGCAACAACCTTTTTCATAAAATCATTGTTCCATGCACAAGTCAAATCTGTGCAGGCCATTTTTGTATATCCAAATCTATTGGCTGCTTCGATCTTGAATAAGATTGCTCCAATGTGAGAGCAGGATTCCCCAAGGCTAAAAAGAAACATTAAAAATGTTACACCACTGGCAAACAGAAACTCAAAATACAAATTTAGTAAGTAGTACCTTACGCAGCCATACAGCCACAATGAGCGCATAAAATGGATCCATCTGTTGATGCTGCGATCCATGGATGTAACAGTTCCTTGTTTAGTGCTTGTGAATGAAGAACGTTGGCTGTTAAAATTGATATGTTCTCACTTTTGTAGATCTTAATGTTGCCAACCCAACCAGAAACAAACTGGTTATGTCATTCTAAGCTTTTCCTACTTTTCATAGATTCTCTGGTGTACACTCCGCAAATAAAACAAACAGAAAAATATAGTTTCTGGTTTGTAAGCCATTCCTAACTGTATTTATATATTAAAGAAATTACCAAATAACTTACCAGGTGTGTTTATCAGGTAGTTCTAAACATCAGGATGTTCGATCTCTGGCCACTTCGTTGGATCATTTATCCAAACATCAGCTGGTAAATGATATGGACACTCTTGCAATTTTGCAACTTTAATAAGTTTTTGATATCTAGTTTGAGCTTCACCATCTAATAAATCAAAATAAGAGTATGACATGATCTCTTTGACGACTATTTGTTATGTAAACACACTATAATCTGCCATTATGGGCTTTGTTTTCACCCGCGATTTCTGTTGTTAAGGATTTTTAATAACGGCACCTTTTCATGACGTCAAAACGAATCGCCGAATTGAGACAAAGGCAGTTTTTTCGTATAAGGACTATAAGAGGTAGCCACCAGTCTTCACAGAACAACCAGAGAACCAGCAGTTAATGAACAGTCTATACAAAACAACCGGAACAAGGTTGCCGATAAAACCGCATACATCGTAAAAAATGCGAGCGTTTTCAGGCGAGTTTGGCATTTTGAAAAAAAATCAAGTATTTACCCGAAAAACCCCGCATAGACCCCGTTCAATGCCTAAAAAATAAAAATAAAAAGTCACTAAAAAAAGCTACTGGACACATAAATTGTGGTAGGCTGGCCTTTTTCTTTCAAAAGTTATTTTTTCAATTAGATGCTATAGCAAATTTCATTTTTAAACAAGATATTTTTCTTAACTGGAAAACAAGTCATGGTAAAGCCTGTCTTTGCTCCAGTAGGTTGCCTTATTACCCTTTTAACTGCTGCCAAGACCCTTTGACAGCAATATAACAACATATATTTTTTTAAAAAAAACCTATGAAATATATATATGGGTGCATCACCGATTTTGCAAGTTAGAGGTTCAACTGCAATTTAGTTGCAAAGTACCAAGATTCATCTGTGCAAAGCGAAGTACAGACGTAAAGACTGAACTTAAAAAGAGCAGTTGAATAATTTTAAAATAAATATTTTTACACTACAATGTGTTTTATAAATTGTGTTTCTGATTACGATATTTCTTAATATATATATTAATATTTAAATCTGGTAAAATCTAAGTAAACTTAGACAATCTGAATTCTTTAACTAGGATTGTCACACAGCCAATTTTCTGTCAAATTATCCACACAGCATTTGTGAACACAGCTTGTCTGTCTGAACACATAACAAGTTCATGGAAATTTTTAGATCGATAACACAGACAATATTATGGCCCATTATCTTCTTTGAAATTGCCATTTTGGATGGTCAATCACCATTGACAAACATTGCAAATTTATGCATCGTTGATGAAGCCATTTAATTTCGCAAGTTTCATCGCTGGAACAACCTATCATTTCACCATAATTCTCTAAAACGAAGCAAAAAAATAAAAATCTAGCATGAAGAAATCTGAAGGAAAATATTTTTCACAGTATCTTCCTGTTTTCTCTTTAATAAATCCTATTATACTATAAGAGGTAGCCACTAGTCTTCACAGAACAACCAGAGAACCAGCAGTTAATGAACAGTCTATACAAAACAACCGGAACGAGGTTGCCGATAAAACCGCATACAAGATATACTGCAATATATACTGCAATGACTTCGAACATGGCGGACGTTTTTCCGCTAACGGTTAATTGGAAATGTGAAACAGAGCAGTAAATGTGAAGTTTTTGTTCGTGACTAAACGTATTAAGCAGATTAACTTTGCCACAAAATTACTGGTACTTGTTATGGCCACTTTAAATCGACCGCTAGTGAATAACGAATCGAATCGAAATTCAAACGCAAATGGCAGTTCCGCACAACGAAATCAATTGGCGACATCTTCTACATCATTCAGATGCAACTCCTGTAATACGAGAACTTTTACCACATATAAAGGTTTGAATATTCATCTTAGAACATGTTTACGAAAAACAAATGAAGCGACAATTACAAACTCTTCAAGCCAACCAGCTGCCAAACGAATTATTCCAACAACTGTAGTAAATGAAAATTTTTATTGGAAGAACATTCCAGGATCAAAATTTTCAGCATGATTTAGACTATACATATGAAAGAATAGTTTATTGGAAAAAGAATTTGTTTTTACTACCTTCTGGTGCGACTGGAAAATCGTTTATTCGAGAAATGACACGTCTTATAAATCTCTGGATCGACGATTCGCCGATGAAACCTATTTCGTTAAAAGCACTTCATGTAATGCCTTCACTGTTGTTACAAAAACCCAGCAAGAAGTCGAAATCAAAAGACCACACAAAAGCTTTAGAACGGCGCTTGACACTATGGGAGAATGGCGAATTGTTAGAACTTTTTGATGAAGCTGTCGCTATTCAAGAAAGACTCCAACCACCAAATCCGAAAAGTGATATTTCATCTATTTCGAAAAAGTTTCGATTGTTCATGCAGAAGGGAAATATCAACAGTGCTTTGCGATTATTAACTGACAACATGACGCAAGGTATCCTTCCACTTAACGACGAGACATTATTATTATTATTTTGATGTCATTGACGAAGACATGGTATTGAAAGCTGCCACGTATACCAAAGGTGGTTCTGGTCCGTCAGGTTTGGATGCTGACGGATGGAGACATATACTTTGCTCGTCCACATTTGGTACAACCAATACTGATCTACGTAAAGCCATAGCCGAGTTAACGAAGAAGCTGTGTATTGAATCTATTCCAGAATCTGATAGATCTCTGCTTGAAGCCTTTGTTGCTTGCCACCTAATACCGTTAAACAAAAATCCTGGTTTACGACTAATTGGTGTTGGTGAGGTGCTTCGCAGAATAGTTGGGAAGATTGTGATGAACATATCTAAAAATGACGTAATTAAAGCAGCAGGTTCGTTACAAGTTTGTGCTGTTCAAAATGCTGGTGTTGAAGCAGCCGTCCATGCGATGCATGACATTTTCGACAACGATGATACTGAGGCTGTTCTTCTAATCGATGCTGAGAATGCCTATAACTCAATTAATAGAAAGGTAATGCTGCATAACATTTCGAAGTTATGCCCAATGATTGCTACGTTCATCAACAACTGTTATGCTGTACCTGCACGTTTATTCGTGATAGGCGGAAAGGAGATTCTTTCGAGGGAAGGCACCACACAGGGCGATCCGACGTTGATGGCTTCGTATGCTATTGGAATCATACCATTGTTGAAAGCACTTTTCAACAATACACGTTCGAATGACCACACCCTGAAAGAGGTTGCATACGCTGATGATTTTACTGTTGCTGGGAAACTTTACGAAATTACAGAATTTTGGTCGAAAATCGTTGACATCGGTCCGAAATACGGCTACTTCCCGAAAGCGACTAAATCCCATCTAATTATGAAACAAGAGTATCTACTTAATGCTGACCAAATCTTTGCAGATTCAAATATTTTGGTAACATCGACTGGTCAACGTCATCTCGGTGCAGTCATTGGTAGTCAGTCTTACAAGATTGAATATGTTAACAGCAAAGTTGCCAGTTTAGTTGAACAGCTAAAACTTCTCTCAAAGATTGCTGAACTAGAACCTCAATCATCTTATTGTGCGTTTGTAACCGGTTTTAAAGCTAAATTGACATTTCTTCTCCGGACCCTTCCTGACATCAAAAATTTACTTCAACCGATAGAGACAGTCGTCAGAAACGAATTCATACCTGCGATAACTGGTGGTCATCTATGCTCCGAAAACGAAAGGCTTTTGCTATCACTTCCCACACGACTTGGTGGATTGAATCTCACAATTTTTCCTGACGACGCACAAGTACAATTTAACAATTCGAGAATGATCACAAAATGTCTTGTCGACTCTATCAAAAAGCAAGACATTGACGGTATCTACGATGCTGGAAAAACAAAAACAGCTAAAGCACAAGTTAGAACTTTAAAATTGGATATCCAGAAAGAGAATCTGGCCCTATGCAGAAATAACATGACGGTGAAGCAAGTTAAGGTAAACGACATCAACCAACAAAAAGGAGTCTCCAATTGGCTCAATGTATTGCCAATCACTGAGCAAGGTTTTTATCTCAACAAGCAAGAGTTTTGGGATGCTATGCGTTTATGCTACAATTGGAGCATTCCCAACTTACCCAGCAGTTGCGTTTGTGGAGCTCGATTTGACGTTGAACACAGCATGAAGTGTAAGATGGGTGGCTTTGTTACGAGACGTCACAACGACATTCGTGACCTCACATCAAAGTTACTCAAGGATGTTTGTCATGACGTACAGTTGGAACCGAATTTGCTACCGCTGACTGGAGAACGTTTCGATTTAAAGAGTGTAAAGACCGGTGATGATTGTAGACCAGACATTCGTGCCCGTGATTTTTGAATAAACGGCCAACAGGCATTTTTTGACGTAAGGGTTTTTGACCCCACTGCCTCAAGGTACAGCAATCAAACTTTACAGCAATCTTTCATTTCAAAGGAGAACGAGAAGAAAAGAAATTACAATCGTAGAATTTTGAGTGTTGATAATGGCAGTTTCAGGCCGCTTATATTTTCAATTCATGGAAGCATGGGTCGCGAATGCATCACTTTTTACAGTCGGCTTTCGGAAATGATAGCGGATAAGAAGAACATACCCATTTCAACTGCAGTCACACATATACGCACAAAACTTTGTTTCGCTCTGTTGAGATCCGGTTTAATATGTTTAAGAGGTTCCAGAAGTTTGTATAAAAAGTTCGATGTAGGAGATGATATTGTGGTTGATCATGAAATTTCAAAGTTGAACTGTTAAATCGTTAGTTAGTTGTGTTATGTGGTAAATTAGTCCCTTGTAGTCATATAATGTTCTAGTTGCTGTTGTAAAATTATGTGTAATTAATACCGCTTCATAGCGTACACGGTTAGTTATGAATAAAAAAAAAAAAAAAATCCTTAACTGAAGGTCTACGAACTCTGGAAGGATTTGAACCTGACATATTCCCCTATGAGTTAAAAAATAAGATACAAAAATATTTGAGAATCTATAGCTAGTGCTACCTACCTAGTTAATTGCTGTAGTTCCCAATAAAAACACAAACTTGGAGTAGAAAATTTATTTCAATTTTGTAAGAATAAACTGAGGATAATTTGGCGGAGTCGGGTGAGGATGCTAGGCTGGAGAGAAGATATTGTCTCAAGCTCATGTGCGTGTTCCCAATCAATTCGCTCTTCTCCACTACATCCGGAGCTCTTCTCCTAGTAGTGTTTTCCGGCTTAACTAATCTCTCAATCACATCCGGAGCTCCTCTCCTGTGATTCCATTTCCTCTATCATACCTCACAAGAACCTACTCTTTATGAGCTCTAGCTTCTTTTGTATTTCACACCTGTTATTAACCTCTTGGTGCCCCACTTCTGACTGTCAGCGCCGCATCCCCCTGCTGTTATTTCCCCAGTCATCTGTCCTGCTCGCATGGGGCACCGTCGTTCATCTCCTCGCACCTGTACTTAATTCACCATACTCTTCCAGGGGTACACGCACATCTCTACACTTTATGGCTGCCCAGGGCAGCCAAGCACCCCCACCAGTTATATTTAACACATTGACATGATTGAGTAAAGTTGCCAATTGCTTCCACCACTGGACTAAAACCTTGTTGGTCGTACTAAGCCAAACTGCGCCAATTCAAGGAAACCGTGTAGCTAAAGCAATTGGACATCTCTTTAGGCTCGACGACGTTATGTAGCCTCGATGAACCAGTTCGATTGTAGATAATCCGTTTGGCGACGATGCAGGTGTGTCACATAAAGAGAAAAATAAAATAAAATTAACCAAATATATGGGTGGGTTGGGTGGAAAAATTATTTCAGTTAAGCAAGTTATTGCTACTACTGGTGAGAAACTAAATCAGAGTAACTCTCTCCTATTTATAGGGCCCCTGGATTGTTGATTGGCTAACTTAGAACCACCTAATATGGACAGACTATACCCAAACCTTTAGTCCCCTACTCTAAAGTATCAACAACAAGAAAGTTGCTTCAAGTTATGACACATAGCTTTGATTTGGTTAATTGAGACAAAGATGCCTTGGGTGAGCAAGACAACCTTGTGCACCCTTAATGATGCATCTGCATAGCAACTATCAAGTATTGGGAACTGCAATTAACATGAGCTAAACTGTGTTTAGCTCCATTTAATTGCTGTAGTTCCCAATAAAAACACAAACTTGGAGTAGAAAATTTATTTCAATTTTGTAAGAATAAACTGAGGATAATTTGGCGGAGTCGGGTGAGGATGCTAGGCTGGAGAGAAGATATTGTCTCAAGCTCACGTGCGTGTTCCCAATCAATTCGCTCTTCTCCACTACATCCGGAGCTCTTCTCCTAGTAGTGTTTTCTCCTAGTAGTGTTTTCTGGCTTAACTAATCTCTCAATCACATCCGGAGCTCCTCTCCTGTGATTCCATTTCCTCTATCATACCTCACAAGAACCTACTCTTTATGAGCTCTAGCTTCTTTTGTATTTCACACCTGTTATTAACATCTTGGTGCCCCACCTCTGACTGTCAGCGCCGCATCCCCCTGCTGTTATTTCCCCAGTCATCTGTCCTGCTCGCGTGGGGCACCATCGTTCATCTCCTCGCACCTGTACTTAATTCACCATACTCTTCCAGGGGTACACGCACATCTCTACACTTTGTGGCTGCCCAGGGCAGCCCAGCACCCCCAAATTCCCCAAATTAAAATTCATTATCTACGAGGCAATATTTTTGAAGAGAACTACGACGAGATAATTCAACATGCCATAACAGGCTTAACAAATTGACATGAAAAAAAAAAAACTACATGCCAAGTGCCTATAAATGAGCCTTTTACAATTATATAAAGACATAACTCAATTATCAGAAAGTGACATCCCACAACTTAGTCACTGCATCAAGGTGAGCCATGTTGCCACTCCACTTATGCAAAGTGCTATTAGATAAATGGATATATCTTGTGTAACAGTCACTGGACCACCTACCAAGTGTTTTTATGGCTGAGTCAGGAATGCCACACGAAGCTGCTGTAGAGGCCCCACCAATACGGAAACTATGGGTATTTAAGTGCAAACTATCATTTAAACTAATGAACAAAAATGCTGAGACGTACTTCTGGGTAATAAAATCCCCATTTGATAAAACGAACAATGGGCCAGCCTTAGCCCCCCGAAATAACAGGTAATTTCTTAAAGCTTTTACTGGGCAAAATTTGTGTTCAATCATAGCAAGACGAATTGTGACACCTTTCCTAAATGGATCTGTTTTGGATGCCTTGATGGTTAGCTTTACGATTGTTGCCGAGGAAGAAAATTCAATGTCTGAAGGTGACAGGTGAATTTTAGGATCAAAAAAATTTTTCGATGGTGTAACAAATTCGGATACACGCAAAAACCCCAAAAACGCAACTAGGATGAGAGCAGACCATAATGCTTTGTCATGACAAGTAAATTTAGATTCACGAATAAATTTTAACATTTCGTGCAGATGAGCAGGTGTAATAGGCAATCTCGTAGTACTGGAATGTGGATGGCATCTGCGGATACCTCACATAACGTAAAATAATTTAGCCATTGAAGATATGTTTTCTTTATAGCCTTGCATCTTGCTTTGATATTGTATGCCAGACAAATAGACTTTTATGGTTGAGAATTTAACGCGATCTGCCATGTTTGACACAAAAAATTGTAAAGTTAACTCTTTAAGAGGAAACATAGGTACCATGACGTTTTTACAAAATTGTTGGAATGCCCGGATACCAGAACGATAAGTTAGCCTTGTGTTTGGTGAAATGGAAGAATACAAGTAATAATTTACAGACTTTTCAATAGATTCCAAACAGATGAAGGAATGGCTGTGGGACACCTGTCTGCTTTCGTGCATTCTTTTTTGAACTTGCTTACCTGCAACCGAGAAAGTAAATCTGCATAAATATTAGAACGACCTGGGACATGACAAAGCAACAGATTTATGTTACGTTGAGCGGTAAAAAAGAACAAGTGACGGATTAATGTCATTATATCTTTGCATTTGCACGAGCCTGTGTGCCAGATTTGCACAATAGCTTCATTGTCTGTGCCTAACACCACCTCGTTGTCTGTCCAACCTTCTCCCCAACAAAACGTAGCTATAACAATGGCTAACAATTCAAGGAAACTGATGCTATATGTGCGCTTAGATTGAAAGGGCAATGAGAACCACTGGCCATTATAGTATCCCCCTAGTCCTACTCCTGAGGCATCAGTGGACAGGTCAACTTTGCTAGACAAAATGGTGTTTGTGTGAAATAAAGCAACCCCATTCCACGATGGTAAGAATTCAAGCCACCATTCTATGTCTTTCCTAGCCTCTGCACTAATGTCGATAGGATGATGTAACCTATCCACTGTGGTGGACAGGTCAATCAAACGTTGAAGGAAAATTCTGCCGCTCTTGACTACTTTGCAAGCGAAAGAAAGTGACCCTATTAATGATAACAAATCCCTTTTTTTGCATTTTTTCCTGCCGTTCCATTTCCTCAACTCTGACATGAGATTGCAAAATTTCTGATGAGGTAATCTTAGAACTAGATTGATGGTGTCAATTTCAATACCGAGATAAGTGATTACTTGTACTGGTCCAATAATTTTATCCTCTGCCAGAGGGACACCATTTAATGAAAATGTGTGGATAATGGCATCAACAACATATTGGCATTGAGATTTAGTGCAGTGGGCTGTTATAAAGTCGTCAAGATAGTGTTTTAAATTAGTGACAAGTATAATAACAATTAGAATCCATGTTAGTAGATCCGCAAAGTTGTTAAAAATGAAGGGTGAGGATCTTCCACCAAAAGGCAGAACCACATCAAAATAATACCTGTTTTTCCATAGGTACCCCAAAAGATGCCAATCATCTGCGTGAACGGGGCATAAGCGAAAGGCGTGTTTTATGTCTAATTTAGCCATGTAGCAGTTTGGGCCTAAAGATTTTATGAGATTGACTGCTTCATCAAATGAAAATTGATGAGTATTGTACAGAGAAGTCTTCCTTGCTTATCCTGTCATTGACAGAAAACCCTCTGGGGGAAGATAGGTCAAGAACTACCCGGACAGTGCCATCTTTTTTAGGTGCTGCGCCCAAAGGAGAACAGTGTAAGTTATCTAACGGCTTAAAGTCAAATGGCCCTACAGTGTGGCCTCTGTTTAATTCCTTTAGAATTGCCTCATCAACTAAATTCTCATAAGTATAAGCAGATTTGTTATTTCTTGTAGCCGAGGTTAAGGGAGTGTTCTGGCTGCATCCTAACCTAAATCCGTAGGTAAAACCTGATATAATGAAATCTACAAGATCCCTGTTGGGGTGGGATAACAAGAACTTATTTAGAACCCAAACCTTAACCGGTGTGTGAACAAATGAGGATATGGGGAAAAAATTAGTTGGGACCGAGCTTAGAGGACCTGGATGGGCAAAAGATAACGAGATGGTTCTTCTGACAGAAGTGGCAACAGTGGGTAAAGGAACAGTTTGGTCGGCAAGGAAGTGCTTTGTTGAAGGAAAAGCAAGCAGGTCTGTCTGGTGGCCATGATTTGCTTGGGATATTCCGAAACTGTGTTGATGATTCTGCTGGACCAGTGGATTTATTGGGGCATTGCGCGGCAAAGTGCCCAGAACCCTGACACCTATAGCACCTGCCTAACCTAGATGGAAGTGACTTTGTGAACGACGTTGATGGCTGAGCACCCCTAAGATACATATTAAACAAAGTGTCGTCAACCACGTCCCATCTGCCGCTAGCAGGGTTGTTGGCCAGGTGCATACGATGCAGTTGATCATATTCGTACACAGAAGAGAAGACATATTGCGAAGCAAACTGAGCGATTATGGTTTGATACATCAACATTTGATGTACAAGATTGGGTTGAAAACAAACCACACACCTCAAATAATTTGTCCATGCTGACACCCAGGAGTTAAAATCTTTCACCCTCCCTTTCCCAGTGGTCTTCTGGGCTAACGAAATCCTAGGGGTACCCTCCACATTACTGATGTTAATGTCAAATTCCCCACTCTCACCCATTATGGGAAGAGAAGCACAGGAAGACGCAGCAGAAGGTGGCAGAAGAGAATCAAAATTAATGTACTCTCCCTTCTTAATCTTTTCTACGAGATGTTTGGGGATTGGAGGCAAACTAACAGTGGCATACATGTCAGAGTTAGGAGACAACCTTGTGCACCCTTAATGATGCATCTGCATAGCAACTATCAAGTATTGGGAACTGCAATTAACATGAGCTAAACTGTGTTTAGCTCCATCTAAAGTTTTGTGGATAAAATTCATTGCTGCCTTCTTTTGTTTACCGTATTTTCTTGTATATAAACCGCGGGTTATATGTTGATTCTTAGGACATCCACTGTTGGTGTGGGTTATAATGTGGTGCGGGTTATATGATAAGTTTTATTATTTCTGTCATTTATTGTGAAATTTAAAAGTTTATACATTTACTAGTGCAAACAAGTCAAGGTTTCCTTTTTTTAACAGAATCTTTTGTGCGTTGTTTCGTTTTTTTGTAGTACTAACAACCTTATAAAATTGCGCAGAATGAAACAAATCAGACATTGCGCAACTCGGATAGTATATATGTGGTGGTCTGGGTAGGGTACACAAAAGATTAATATAACTGCATGTGCAATCATATACGTAGTAACCTTACTTCACCTATGTGATTTAATTTTTTTCACGCAGTGAAATTGCTTCATATTTCTATTGCTTGCCAGAGCTCTCTCTAAAACACAATTCTGGAAATTATTTTTTCTTTCGTGTTCAATGGAATTCTAATCTATTTCTATCTTTGCAATCACATTGAGCACATTAAAGTGATTTGCTTCTGGTAATAGGGCAGTATAGCAGGTATCATTTTTAGGTGTTATTGACATGTATTTCACAACCTAGTACCAAGGACTTCATTATTAATTCCTGTTAAATATATTGAAAAATGTTAATATTAAATGTATATATAGATGATAATTTTCTTTTTTTATCTTCGCTACCTTCAAGCAACAGGTGACCATTGAAAATATGAAAAATAAATTAAAAATACAATTAATAAGACACATGGATTTATATAAACATTACAGGGGTCCCAGCCGGCATAAAATCATAAAAAATCATAAAATGAGCAATTTTTTCTCAAAAATCATAAAATTAGCATAAAATTGATTTGTTGGCATAAAAAATCATAATTTTTGTACATGTGTTCTCCAAAATTTTGTTTACGCAGTTATTTTTAATTTTGTTTGCTCTTTACTCAGCATTCATTATTCTTATGCCATTTACCAGAGTTTTATGTAGCAATTGTTTAAGTCGAGAAGAGAGTAAAACAACTTTTTTTAAGGTTATTAATTACGATAGTGATTGATTAAACACTGTCCAGAGTGGGGGAAAAGCTAACAAAACTGAGCCAAGGGGCTCAGTTTTGTTAAAAATCACAAATTTTCAGCTTATTGTAAAATTTGTGTTAAACCATTCAAAATTGACAACAGTGGGTTATCTCAAGTAAAATCACATGCAAAGTGTCATGCATATGGGTAAAAAAAAGATCAACTGGAGGACATTTACAACTAGTTCCGAAGATGGCAAGTTAAGTCTTAGTTAAGGCAGTTTATTCCTAAGCCAAGAAAATTTAGTAACGAAGGCAGAAATGTTACAAGCTTTGCAGATAGTTGATAAAAACCAGAAACAAATTTTAGAGGCAAACCCTTAGACTCGATTGATTTAGCCCATTGTTTAGGAATGAACCTTGGTGGTAAGAGTATAGACTGTCAAAGCAAATTCAAAGCACTTTTTATGTGTTTACCAAGTTTTCCAAGGGTTATCCAGTTTTTGTAGGAGATTTGTCAAATCTGTGAGAAATTAGTAAGGACCATTGAATCATACGGTTATCAAAATTAGGCATTGGCATAAAATTGGCATAAAATTAGCTAAATTTTAATAAAAAAGGGCATGAAATTAGAAGTGAGGGGCATAAAATAGCATAAAAATAGGGTGTAAATTGGCATAAAATCATAAATAAAATCTGTGTTTTTGCACTGGGACCCCTGACATTAGAAAAGAATGTTCCATACATCAGATTTGCAGATGTGTTAAGATGTGTTAAGAAGGGAAGACCAGTGCAATGAGGTATTCAAGATAGCAAAGCAAATGAAGAAGACTAATCAAGATGTTGTAGGTGAGAAGTGTATACGTAATGATGAAGGTGTTTTGGCTAGCACAGAGGAGGAGAAAAGGGTAGCTTGGAAGAATTATTATCAGAGGTTGCTTAACACTGAGTTTGATTGGGATGAGGATAATTTGTCTGATGATGATGTTGTAGAAGGGCCAGCTATGCAGATCAAGACTGAATGGGTAGTGGAGGCTATTAGGAAATTGAAGATTGGCAAGGCTGCAGGAGTATCAGGTATTGTTGCAGAGATGGTAAAAGCATCTGGATATATTGGAGTTGAGCTTATTACAAGTCTTGCTAATCAGGTTATAAAAGATGGTGCTATTCCGAGTGAGTGGCAGTCGAGTGTAATAGTGAATTGTTTCAAGGGCAAGGGTGATGCATTAGAAAGAGTTAACTATAGAGGTTTGAAGTTGGTTGATCAAGTAATGAAAGTTATTGAAAGAGTGATTGATAAGTTACTTAGAGAAAGAATTGATATAGATAAGATGCAATTTGGTTTTGTTTCAGGGCGTGGCACTACAGATGCAATATTTTTACTCAGACAGCTTCAGGAAAAGTATTTAGGAAAGAGAAAGAATCTCTATTTTGCCCTTTTAGAATTAGAGAAAGCTTTTGATAGAGTGCCACGTAAAGTTATTTGGTGGGCTATGAGAAAATTAGGTGTGGATGAGTGGCTAGTTACGATGGTACAGTCTATGTACAGCAATGCTAGAAGTCGTGTCAGGATTAACGATTCACTTAGTGATGAATTTAGTGTAAATGTTGGTGTACATCAGGGTTCTGTACTTAGTCCTTTGTTGTTTGTTCTAGTCTTAGAAGCGCTGTCGATGGAGTTCAGAACAGGTTGTCCATGGGAGTTGTATGCAGATGATTTGGTTCTCATAGCAGAGTCGATGGAAGAATTAGTTGAAAAGTGTGAGAAGTGGAAGAAAGGACTAGAAGAGAAAGGGCTAAGGGTGAACACAGCAAAGTCTAAAGTCATGATTAGTAGCATTGCAGCCAAGTGTGACCTTGTAGTTGGAAAGTGGCCTTGTGGAGTTTGCAGGAAAGGGGTTGGTAGTAACTCAATTTTTTGTCAGACTTGCAAGCATTGGGTACATAAGAAGTGCAGTAGTATTGGTGGAAGGTTAAGAGCTGACATTCAGTTTGTATGCAAGCGTTGCAAAGGTGAGATTATAGAGAATGAAGTATTTCCAGCTTTAATGATGTACAACAGTGGTCATTAGAGATAGTTGAGAACTTCTGTTACTTAGGTGATATGTTGGGCAGTGAAGGGGGTGTTGGAAGAAGTGTTACTTGCAGGATAGGTTCTGCTTAGAAAAAGTTCAGAGAGTTACTTCCTTTGTTGACTAGCAGAGTCTTGTCAATTGAGGTAAAAGGTAGGTTGTATGAGGCCTGTGTAAGAAGTGTTATGTTGTACGGTAGTGAGACATGGGCAGTGAAGCAGGAAGATCTTGACCGTTTAGAAAGGAATGATATGAGAATGGTTAGGTGGATGTGTAACGCCAGTCTGAGAGACAGAAAGAGTTCAGATGAGCTAAGAAGCAGGCTAAGTATCCGTAGAATTAAAGATGTTATCAAGATAAGAAGATTGAATTGGCTGGGGCACTTGGAAAGAATGGAGGAGGATAATTGGGTAAGAAAGTGTAGAGACTTGATAGTTCCTGGGGCAAAGCCCAGAGGCAGACCGAGAAAGACTTGGCAGGAGGTTATAAGGACAGACTTGATACAGAGGAAGTTGAGTTTAGATCTAACACAGTCTAGATCAGATTGGAAGAGGGTCATTAATATACCCCGTCCAACCCATGCTAGCATGGAAAACGGACGTTAAGCCGAGAATGATGATGATGATGATCGCTGTTACAGACAATCCGTGATAATTATTATGTTGTTTATTCTTATTTCGGCAATCAGAGACAAGGAAGTTATGACTGAGAGAGTCGCTAGTTCAAGAAACTTGTTTCTCTTGTTGGGGTTCACAAGTTTTAACGTCCCTAACTTGTCTCCAGCATGAAAAGAAAATAATGACACAGAACTAAAAAACAAACAAAAAAGCAACCACAAGGCATATTTATAAAAAGATTTCCCTAAATAATAATCACATGTTATATGTACATGGGCACAAACTGATTCCATGACTATAATTAAAACTCATACCACTGCATCTGGGTCCAGACATTTATAACCAACTGTAAAGTCAGTTTCTGTGTCATATTTTGTATTTGTTCAAATTTTAGATGTTTTCTTGTTTTAAACTTGTCAGCATAATATATATAATATTTTTTTTTTCAGAAAAACTAATAATGAAAAAGCATGATATGAATATTTTCTATCTTCCAAAACAGTTGAATACAAAATGTTTCAGTAATCGACTGGATGTATGTAAAAATCTTTACAAAAGAGACTTAGTTGGTCATTATGGATGTGTCAATGCTGTAAACTTTTCTAACGATGGAGATTTACTAGTTTCAGGTTTGTATCCACCTCTGTTTGTAATTTTTAAATAATTGGCTGAATATTTTCGATTAGCAAATTTGTATTATAATGCTCATCCTATGTCTTTGTCTGATGGTCCGTAAGCCAAAATGGCAGTGACAGGCAAATTCTCATGGGTTTTCCACAGGGTAATAACTAGTGCTTCGAATTTTCGTAATATTTCATAGAGTGGTACATACATTTGTGAATTATCTTTCGAAAAAAAAAACTTTCAGATAAAGTCGTTAATTCTATTGAATCTATCAATTTTACTTTTAATTTTTTTTTTAAATATTGGTACAATGGTATTACCAGTAAAATCAATATACTAGTAATACCCATATTTGCTTTTAATTTCACACATTCTTAGAAATGTGTGATTTGGTATGGGCTGCGTTCTGTCATGGTGGTAACAAAAAGTTAAAAGGGGCGCGAATAGTATTAAACTCAAAGCCACCACAAACCGTGCGCGCTTAATGTAGACATTTCTTTCCAATGATTCTCAACCGGCCGTCCAATCACATCAATTTTACTCGACCGACCACTGGCATGCAGCAATTATTGACATCCTTTCTAACCCGGAAAGCTGCGTTAACGCGTATTTACCCAAACCAGTTCGGAATGTTTTCAGTCTGTGTGATCCGATTTCTATGACCCAATTGGCACAGAGTTCCGTTATGCAATTCCGCACACGCATTCATCTCCATTCATCTCCAGCGAAGAAATCGATATGCGGAGAAAGAAGTTTCCTTTTTGAGAAGAATAGTGCTACCTGAACCACCCATTAAATTTATTTGATATACTTGAAAATACTCTGACAGTACTTGTTGAATATTATAATCATGGTTATTTTCGAAACGGAGTCAAACAAAAGCAATGCAATGTTTTCGTACGCATGTAGTAAGTAGCAAGTGAAGTAGCAAATGCTTTGTGTGCTGAGCCATAACTTTCTTTTTCGCAAGGATCTAATCGTGCTATTCAGTTTATATCACATAACATAGCAACTGCTGGATTAGATTTGTGTGAGTGTTCAAACCGCTCCAGTTTCTTGTTGCTTTTAACTCACACCTTGTGGGTGAGAACGCAACGAAAGGAACAACAACTGTCAATAGCGCGCTATATTGACCAAAAGTTTTTGTTTATGTATTGTTTTTTTGCGTATAGCAGCGTTTTTTTGTTGTTTTCTTATTATCGTGTAGATTTATATAGTATTCCCAAAATAATGAAACCAGTAGATATATATTCTATTCGAATTTCGAGAAATCTCGCATCAAATGAGGGTGTTCATTGTCTTGAAATGATTGTTTTGATTTACTGTATGTTGACAATGTTATAATGTTCGAAATTGACTCGAGTTGTGTGCTCTCCAGCCATATCTCAGTTATCGAAAAATAGTCACAACTTTTAATATGATTCAATTTATCATCATCTCTTTCTCTAAGTTTGTACCTTAATATTTTATACCAAATTTTATCATTGTATATTTTATATTTTAATAAATACATTTTAATTATTTATCATCATAGTGTTGTGTGAGTGTTCAAACCGCTTCAGTTCTTGTTGTTTTTACATGAGACATCAGAAATTCAATTGACAATATTTTATGTTAAAACTTGGACATCCATGTGTATGTGTACAAATTAAAACAACATTTTACGACGTCATACACCCATTTTCAAGTAAAATAAAAATTATACAACAGGTCTATATAAACAAGAACGTTGCCATAGATACAAGATATATAAACATAATCAATACAATATTTTAGTATAAAGTATGTGTACAATACGAACGTGTGATCAAACCGGACGGTTTTCTTGTTCCTCTGTTGTGTAGCTGAGCAATACATTTTCAGGTTTTTACCCAGCCTTTTTATTTACAGTGCTAGTAATCACATGTACACACTTCCACACATGCTTATAACATCCGAGTTTGGTAAAACACATGCCATTATTGATATACCAGGGGTTAAAATAACAGCCAGTAAATGGTTACTAACTTCCAAACTGATCGTGCTTTTTGTGGGTGAAATTAAAGCAATTTAAAAAGCAAGAGATTTTTCATGAGGTTAGTTAAATTGCTTTGTACGTTAAACTACAAAATTTACATTGAGCTTCAACTGAATCCTTGAAAATAGCTTCATATCACTCATAGGTAGGAAATAATTGTAAAAATGCTAAATTTTATTTAATTAATGATACCACAAGGAAAGAATATTTCTTTAATTGTCAAATTTTTATTCTAAAATTTATCTGGAAGTATGTTTAGTCAATAAAAATTTTGTGATCAAAGTGTGATCTCTTCGTCTATATTATAATACCCATAATATGGGTACTTTGCCTTACAGACAGAAAGACAGATGTATATTATACATCTGTCTTTCTGTCTGTAAGGCAAAGTATACCAATTTTCTTCTATAGAAAACCAGGGGATTTTTTACAGCTTTAGTCACAGTAATGACCTCCGTTCAGCGTTTGGATACCCTAAGGGACATGGTTGCATGCGCCAAAGTACACCAAGTTTCTTCTGAAAATTAAAAGCATGGAATCACATTTTGGTAGCCATTTTGATAGTCCTTTTTTAACCTTTATATCTTCTAAATGCTGTATATTTTAAAAAATATTTGTTTTCTATAAGGCATATTTCAAAATATATTTTAGCTATGTATCAATCTTAAATAAACCAGTTTCAACATTTTGACTGCAACATACATTGTGATCAGTAGCTAGCTAGAATTTTTCGTTCAGTTTGCCAGAATGCATTTCATCCTATCCAACTTTTTTTTCTTTCTTTTCGTGTTATCTTCACCAAACTCATTTTAACATGAACAAGAAAATTGCAAACGTATATTATGGTTAGTGGTGAATGTATAGCTAACTTACCAACAGGCCAGAGATCTGTGCTTGTAATGCTTTATGCTAAATGTGACTAGGTGGATATTTGAGTGTATTAATACAACTAGCAGTTTATAAGCAGTGTGGCTAAATAGTTTTAAAAAGGCAGCACATTGTGCCAAATATTGTTTTTCTTCCAATCAAAGACAAACACAGTTTGCGGTCTTTTCATCCGATGACAACTTTTGAGTACCCATTGAAAACTATTTTTAAAAGCTTTATAATGGATTATTGCATGTGTCACATGTTTCATTGACTTTGTGTTTAAGTATTTAAGAAAGACAGACATCCTTTGAGAAGTCACAATGAATTGAGTGGTGGTCTATAATGTAGGGCATTAACCCTACTCATATCTTGTTGTGGGATGTGAAAGTTTGCCGGTTAAGCTTAATAAACATTTGGCCTAAAAAGATAATGACAAGCCTGTTTGGTTTAAAATTTTCTTAGCATATGCTTTGAAGAAATTATTTTGCTAAGATAAATTTCTTTCTCTTATTTGGTCAAACTTTATTATTTTCTTTGAAAACTCTAATCACTCTCCCCTAAAAAGCCTAAATTCGAAAACTCAGGAAAGTATAACTGTTGCGAAATATTTTTTATGCTAATTCATTTACATTTGTCTAAGAGCACCCTATAACAACTTTCAATTTAATAATCCTCTTTATACTCAAGTTATTGCATTTTGATATACAAGAAAATGGCAGAGGATGCTCAATCATGACAATATGACCATTACAGTTTAACTGATGGAATTTTTTTATTGTTATTTATATCACTTCAATTATTACGTAGGAAAGGAAATAACAAATTAAAATGGTGGAAAGACATTTATTATGCAATGCTACATGCTGCTTGCGATGACGTAGTAGTAATACATGTTCAATATCATACTAATCATACTAGTGTTATATGAAGGTAACATTTCCAACACCAACTTTGTCTTCAAATCTGTCTTACTTTCTTGTAGCTATTTAATTGTCCTTCTTTTTAAAACATTCTATTTATGATAACTTGCTAGCTTCAAAGAAAGAGGTAATCATCTGTACTACAGATTCAATATTTTTACTCAGAAAGCTCCAGGAAAGGTATTTTGGAAGGAAAAAGAATCTCTATTTCTCCTTTGTAGATTTGGGAAAAAGCTTTTGATAGAGTGCTATTGTGTGGGTTATGAGAAAATTATGTGTATATAAGTGACTAGTTAGAATGGAGTGTACATGTAGGGAAATGCTACTCGTGTCAGTGTTAACAATTCATGACAAATTTGGTGTGAATATTCAGGCACTATGGGTTATGTGCTTAGTCTCCATTGTTTTTCTAGTTTTAGAACTGTGTCGGTGCAGGGTTTTCATGGAGTTATTGTATGTACATGATTTACATGACTGGTTCAAGAATTGGTTTAAAAGTAGAAGTGGAAGAAAGGACTAAAAAAGAAAGGGGTTAAGAGTGAATGCAGCGAATTCACTATCTTGACCGTTTAGAAAGGAATAATATGAGAATGGTTATGAGAATGGTAAGTGTGAATGATTAGTGTATAACACCAGTGTAGATGAAGTGAGAATCAGGCTAAGTATTCATAGCTTTAAAGATCTTATCTAGATTTGTGGATTAAGCTTGTTGGGAGACTGAGGAAAAATGGAGGAGGGTAATTGACTAAAAAAGTGTAGAGTTTTGTAGTTCCTGGGACAAGCCCAGAGGTAGACCGAGAATGATTTGCAGAAGGAAATAAGGACTGACTTGATGCAGAGTGGCGTGGTGGTGGTGGTGATGAAACACCTCTCACAGTGATCATTACTATGGTGAGTTCATGCCAAAATTGTAAAGCTTCTTTACTCAGTGTTTATTTTTTCGTAAAGTTAGTGCTTACATTTCAAGTTTCCTTTACAAAAACCAGGAACTTCTGCATAGGAGAACTGGTTTTAAATCAAGCTGAATAATGTACATAAATGCTTTTTTGATTAATGACTCTGACAAAAGTCCTGTAAATGCCCTGTAAGTTATGAAAATATGAGAAAATTTTTACTTAAAATTAAGAAAAAAAGTCTAAACCATTAGATACATCCTGGTTAAGATAATCAAAAAAGTTGAGAAAAATTTCAGTCGTTTTGTAAATGGGACCTCAAATGTCAAGGTCTATGGAGGAGGCCATCTTATAAATCATTTTATTTTTTCATTTTGATGGAAAAACGTATAACAACCTATGGAAAACGTTGAGTTATTTTCAAATACTCACACTTTTAAATGTATTAAATTATATTAGCCTTTAGCCTTGGACTGGTAGCCTTGTGGTAGAGCGTTCGCTTCCAGTTCGGCAGGTCTTGGCTTCAAACCCCAGCCGAGTCATGCCAGAGACTATAAAAGTGTGAATTTATCCTTTCTGCTTAGCGCTCAGCATGAGAATAGGATTGATATCTTAGGCGGTTGTTAGTTGAGCGATTGCTGTGCTTGCACGACTTTCGTAGCTCAAATGGAAGCTTTAAATTTCAATAATAATTTAAAATTAAGTGTAGGGTGATACGGAATTTCTGAAATTATAATAAAAAAATCTTGCAAATTAGTGCTGGAACTAGATATTTACAGCGTTTGAACTTCAAAAAATCATACAAGCAAACTTTAAAAAGAATATCTACATTGTTCAAAATGTTTGCATGTTTTTTTTCACATGGAATTTCCTGCTTTTAATAGTCTAACTTCTTATAGGGGTTTAAGGATATGGTAACCCCTAGTCATTTTTTTTTAAAAAAATATTTTTTTTAATTTTGATTCTTTGGCATATTTTCCTGATATTTTTAAAAAAAGAATCAAAAATATTTATTGTTAAGAGGGATAAAATGAGGAAAAATCTATTTTATCTTTTAGTGTTTTCAACAGTGTGCTCAAAGTTTAAAATTCCTTAAATATATTTAATCTGTATGATAATTAAAGAGAGTTGTGCAGAATAATTATATCTTTGGCTACAGAACTTTGCTTTTTCTAACGCAGAAAGTTAGGAAATATCGAGTTATTGATCTATCATGCTTAAAAATAGATAAATCAGTCATAAAACAGCTATTGTAACACAAAATATGCTATATTTTTGGAACCATGTATTGTTTTGAGTAAAAAAAGGAAAGTTTTTTAGAGCTGAATAAGAGCTTCGCAACCATATGTTTTTCAACGAACAAAAATTTCACTGAGGGGAGTGTTCGACAAAATAAACTGGAAGGGTGAATTTTTGTATATAATTTTTTTCCCCTTTTTGGATTTTTTTTTATGGAAATATTTTATCATCACTCTATAGATAATTTATTTGGCTTTCAGAATATATATATTTGTTAGGGTTAATATAACGAGCAGAGGAGATATTTTAAATATACTGAGTATGTGTCTCAGGGGGTTACCGTATCCTTAAACCTGGCTTGTTTAAAAGGATTTCTCCAGAATAATTTCATTTTCTTTGACCACCAAATAATTGGTTTAACTGAGCATTAAAAAGTGTGACCAGACCTAAAACCGTCTAAATAACTTTGAACACAGGATATTGGACTCAAAATATTGATTCTTTCTAAAATCTCCTAATATAATTGTTAATGTAGTCGATTCTCTCTAATTTGAATTTGAATTTGACGAGCAAACGAGTGTCATTTTGGCAAAAAAATTATGTTAATCAATTCACCTATATAATATCTATGCATTAATAAAGTTGTCTTATGAGGTCTAAAATACTGATGACAGAAAATGTCAAAATGTGAACGCTCCAGGCATTTATATAATTTTTGAGATTTTTAGAGGGGGATATTTATTGAGACGGGTATTAAATAGAGAGAATATTTATTTTCTGACATACCGTATTTACCCTATTTTTCCTGCTGCGAGATCAGCGTTTCAGCCTTAGAAATAAAAAAGGACAGACTCGATAAAAATTACAGCAATCCCGCATGCTTGATTATCGGAGACGTACAATAATTTTTTCACTCCATACAAAAAAAACAGGTTTACTAGAGAGGCGGGAATAAACACAGTACCTATATTTCCATTATAAATTCAACATGTCAAAATTGCTTGAGGGAGGAAAACTCTAATAAACGCCTTTTTGACAGAAAGCGTTTATTGGAGAACAGGGTTTACTAGAGACTGAGCGTTCCTTAGACTATTTAATGCATTATATGTGAGAAAAAAACCATGCTTATAAAATCCGTAGCTTATAAAATTCAGATTGTTGTTCTTAGTTTTGAAAACCGAAATGATTTGAGGCTAAGCCTGTTCTTATTTTGTTCTTACTTTTTGGCAAATCATAAGGTTCATGTTCTTATGACATTTCTCTTATAAAAAAGCGTGTAGATGCTTTTTAGACTTTGCAAGAAATATTTTTGATATTTTCTTAACAAATTGCGTTGTTGGTATTTTCTCGAAAAAAATAAAGTGGTTTTTAGATTTCGTAAGAAAGCTTTTAAACAGTAACGCACAAGTTTTATTGAATTTAAATGCATTCTCCGGAAATCTAACAACTAGTTTTTTTCCTTGGGCAAAATCATGGTTTGTGCTCGAAGACATTTAAGCTCCCCTCCTTCTAATACAAATTCCTGAATAAACGACCAGGGTAAATTTATATGCTTTGCTTATGAAAAACTGGATAGGCGGTAAGTTATTGCCCGAAAATCCACTTCATTCTTTTGGCATGTCTGTTTAAGGCGCACGCATCAAAGTGCTCAACATTGCACAATATTTAAAAACGCTTTTGCCCGCCGCGCTGTTTGTTTAAAAAGTCAAAATCATTTTTGACATTTTATGAGCGCTGAGAGCGCTACAGTGTATAATAACTTAATTTCATGACTTCAACCACTGAGTTTTCTTGAATCGCCGCCATTTTGAGCGTGAGCGTATTTTTGTTTCCAGTAGCTATTGTGCTGCTCGCTCGCACGTTCGTGCAGCGCTAAAGTACGTTATACTTTGCGATTGAACTGTACTTTTTTTGCCTTAAGACTCCATTTCCACCATCATGATTTTCATCTTTTTGCCTAGGTTACAATCCAGGGCACCCAAAAGTGCTTTAAAAAAAGAAGCAAGAAAACGTTTTAACAAGAATTACATTTACATATACATATACATACTTTGACTAATATGTTGTTACTATTTTCTACTGAATATTTCAAATGAATTTTTCATTTGTTTATTTGTGATTTTATTTTCCCAATGTGTTCATAGCCTTTTAAGTACACAATCCAAAAATACTTATAGCAGCCATAAATTATTTATTTGAAAGTGTCTAGCTCATAGCCGGGGGCTAATTTTTAATTGTATACAGAAATACAAATTAAATTTCTTCTTTATACAGTCTCTGTGCTTTTTGGTCTTGATTTTGAACGTTGCCACTGACGTAGGCGTAGTGTTTACAAAATGGAGAACGAAAGTAGCTGCACGAGGAAGGAAGCTCTGAAAGTTTGAAAAACAACACTACACTGGTACTTTAAATTTATTAATTTTTAACCTGGAATTCGTTAATAATAGTATGTATTCTTTATGTAAAATAACTTTCAATTTTTAGCAGACACTACCTTTAAATGCGAATATCTTGAGAACAAAAAGAGCTTTTTAAAAAATTTAAAAAGACTTGTTAACCAACTTTTTAAGCTCTATAATATAAGTCCAACATCATTTTATACCTTGGGTTTCCTTTATAAAAATCTTATAATTTCCTTTCTATAATTCAAATCTCTGTAATTCGAAAAATCTCTAAATTTAAACATTGGAAAGTGCTGACGTTAATGTAAGAGTGTTTTAAAATGTTGTATTTATTATATCTATGTAATAATACCTGTGTCTGTGAGCCAAAATAGGCACAGCTGTAGTGCCTTCCTTGATTTTGCCTTGAAGTCATTAAAAAATCGAGGGTTTGATTTATTTTTTATTATTATTTTATTATGTTATTATTTTATTGTATTTTAGTGATAATTTTTTTTTATAAATTCCCTATTATAAACAACAAACAAAGATTAAAAACATTAAAATTCCACTGTGTCATTTTAATTATGAAACTCTGCACGCTTTGTGGTCTGTTCCTTTGATGAGTACAACGTAAAGTTCTAGCGATGACAGCGTGCTTGATGGACAATCTAATGTAACTAGCTGATTGTTCCTATTATTTTGATTGCTTTCCTTTTTCTATGAAATAATTTCTCTCACATATGAGTCAGTCAACATATCTATGAAAAAAGACATTAAAAATATTTCAACAGTTAAACCGAAGTGGTCATATTGTCATGACTGATCGTCCCCTTGCGCATTTTGTATATAACAAAAATGCAATTACTTATGTAGAAAAAGGATTATTGACTGGAAAGATGTTAAGTGATGCTTTTGGACCAATGTAAAGGAATTAACACAAAAAATAGTTTTGTAATTGATATACTTACTGAGTTACAAAATTAGCTATTAGATGAAAAAAAATTTTATCGCATCTTCGGTTAATATAAAAACACAGGCAACAACCATTACCCTGTCCAGCTACAAAGTCCGTCAATAATCTTATTTTGCAAAATAAGTTATCATGAAATTTGCATCTTACAGTCTGTCATTACAAAATTAGTTGTGTTTAAAAAAAACCCGCAAAAATCACAGGTTTGAGAATGCTGTCTCATTGAATCAACAAACTTAGACTTTTACAAAATTTTATATTACAGTAAAAGGTTATTTAAAAAATTAGATTGGTAAAGAAAGGAGAAAAAGGAAAAATAATGATGGCCAGGATAGAAAGCTGTTATATCAAACTGAATAATAAGATGCTCCCTTAAAATCCAAATGTGTTGAAATATTAATCCTAACAATTAAAAATGTATAAAAATTTGAATATTTCCACAATACAAATCATTTAGAACGTAAAAAGGTCTACAAAATACCTTCCAAATGGCTACCGCTATGCCCATTGTCTCCCAAACATCTCCTGATTGGTCAGAACTTCATGTGGTAATCATGAACAGAAATTTTTTTGGGAAAAATCAAAGGAATATGAGCTACAATTTTGGCTCGGGGACAGAAAGTCGGGTATTATAAAAACTCTAGGTTGAGCGCCTAATAAGAGCCGTAAAATCTGCCGCACATCCAGCCAGGTTTAGTACAGGTATGCACTATGTCGTAAACCAAGAAGCTGTAATAAAAACACAGAATAACCTGTTGTCAATAGTATTTTATTTTGGGGAATAAGTGTTTCCGTGAAAGTTTAAAACTAATCGCGACACCAGACTGAGTTCTTAGTACAGGTAAATCGTGTCGCACATCTGTAAAGGTGTAATACCCTTTTAAAAAAAGCTTTATTACAACTTTGGTTTAAATAAAGACACATGAAACAGACCGTCATTACCCAGTCCAGCAAACAAATCTGTCAACAATTTTATTTTGTGGAATCAGTTTTTGTGAAATTTGAAAAAATTGTTGGTGTAAATAACAACACATCCTGCAGGCTGTGGTTAAAAAATTAAAGTCTTGGCTAGTATATACATGAGCACTAGGGATAAAACATAAACCAGATTTGAAGAAGATATTAAATATTAATTCAATAGCGAAATGGCGTCAATTCTAATTCCAATGACGTCTTTATATCACTTTCCTTACCTCCAATGTGCAATATTCTACATTATGTACCAAGTTTATTGACATGAGCGTCATTATTTCTGGACAAAGAATAGTCTCTTAAGAATCAAGGTTGTAATATCAGTAACAGGTACCGAATCAGAAGAAAGTGTTAGTGTAAGACTAATATTTGACCCAAACTCAGAATAGTTTAAAATCAATATTCGAAAATACTTGATTCAATTGATTCTATCAATCAGAACTATTTTCATTTTTGAAAAAAATAGCTGTTCTCAAAGAATTTACCTGATCTTACTCAGCATGTCTCTGAGTGTAACACAGGCAGATATAAGCATATTATTACCCCACAGTGATAAATAAGGTTTTTTTGCCTATTGCTACAACATAATTTCTGAAATTTCTTTTCATTGTTGGTCTATCATTGCCAAATTCAGATGGAATCAAAATAAAATTGAAGTTGGATTCAAATTCTATTTTAATTTTAAATTTTGGAATGATATGAAAGGTACTGTTTGAAGCGAACTAAAAGGTTTAGGAGAAATGTATGAGTAAAGTACCAGAAATCTACGCAAGTAACACAAGACAGAAATACACTGTGCTGCTTAAGGCTATGTCGGACCTTAATTCAGAAGGTCTAGAAAACCAATGCCCCAGAAAAAAAGGTGAAGTACGCCATTATTTCTGAAGACTGATGTCACAATGTCACAATTGTCACAACAATGTGGTCACAATTAACTTATTGGTTATCAGAACTTGAGCTTCATACATATGACTGTATAGGCATGGCTAGTAAGAAAAACATTTGGTTTTGAGCTTGGGATTTAAATTGTGGCCAGAGCTTGTAGGCACATGGTTCCTTGACATCTGTTTTATAATAATAAATTTTCCAGCAACTACGATGTTAACGATATACAAATTTTGTGTAAAAAAAATTTTTTTACACAAAATGTGTATATCGTTAACATTTCAGGTTTTGTGGACTGCGAAAAAAAATTAACTTCACTAGCTGTTTTTGATTTCCACTGGTCACTGCCTGCTAGGGAAAATATTTATTAATAAGCACAGTGTTTATGCACATTGATGTCCATAGAGCTTGGCCAGATTAACCTAAACATTTTAACTACTGTAACTAACTTAATAGAATTGTCTATCTCAGAGTTTGGTTTGTCAATTTTTTACAAACCTTGCCTGGTTAACACTATTCTATATTTTGCTAATTTGAAGTATAGCCGAAAATAAAGACAACATTTTTAGTTAACAGTTTTAATTTAAGCTAAACTTTTGACTATGCTATGTTTTTAACATAGTCTTTTATTGGACAAACACAAATTTATTCAGATTAATAATTCTTTTTTTTATTCTTAGGTGGTGATGACCAGAGAGTGCTTTTGTGGAATTGTAATGAAATAACATATATGTGGGAACCTAAACCTATCATAATGAAGGAAAGGCATATGTCAAACATATATTGCACGGTGTTTGATTGCAATAAGCTTAATATTTTATCTGCTGGTAAGTCCAAGTCTCAGTTACTCTAACTACTGATTAAATACTTGAAATTTTTTCTTTTTGAAAGAAACTTTCAGAATGTGACATTCTAAAAATGAAATCCCCTAAAAATATTGCAGCCACAACTGTATATTTCTTCTGAATAAAAATTCAGTGCTAGTGTTTTTTTTCTACCTTACCCAACAGTAATTGTTTGTGCTGTCCCAAAATCGTCTAATTGACTCATAGGGAAATCATAAGATTGTTTTTTTCTTAGTTATGATAAAATACTATAAATGTCTTAGTAAATAATGTTTTATGGAGCAGAATTGTGAAATCATGCCTTCTTAAGCAACGCTATTAGCTCTGTTTAATTGACAGACTGTAATAAGCGCTGTTACCAGATCAGCTATGGTGTAAACTTCATGAAATAACCCACAAGAGTCACTGATCATGAAACTTATATCCTGGAAGCCAAAATTGTGGACAGCTCATTTTCACAACTTGAGGGGACTTACAGTACAGTCCGAATGTAACCTTCCGCGTACGCGCTATACAACACCTTTTCCTGCAAGTCAGAAGCCCTTTAATCTTTTGTTTATCTTAATTACTTTAATGATCTTTGCGAGGGCTAAGTTGCGAGTGATTTAACAAAAATAATGCGGGACAGATGGGGTTTTGAAACCAAACAATTTCCTTCCGCAGAGCGCATAGAAATTTAATCCAGCAAATTTTAACCAGCAAACACAAGGTTATTTACTCAAAAAAATGTCAAGCACAGAAATAAAAATAAATATTTTATTATCTGTTCTATAAATGTATGTTTTATGTTATATGTTTGTATGTTTTTACATGCTAATTCGCATCAAACTAAAAATTTGTATCTAAAGTTTTTTTTTTTCAAAGCATACCTACAATCCCCTAACAAGCCTATCAATAAGAAAATAACACCTATCATCTTTGTAGGTCCACTCGCACGGACGTGGGGGTTCTGTTCACAACACACACAACACAGTTTTGATGATGATCGTGTAATGTAATGTTCAAACTGAAAATATTAAAATGATTACAAAGATTATCTAACCTAAAGGCCTGACAAACACTGAAAGGGCAAAGACACACACAAAACCTGCAAAAAGCGAAAAAAGACAAACACGAAAAACCTACCAGCTGGCCAAGAGTGTGCGCTGGAATAGTGAGCCAGTGAGAAAAATTGAAACTTGATTGATTCGACTACTTCATAGTCAACTAGTGACTGAACGAAAAACGAGAAAAAACGTAGGCCTTATATAGAAAAAAAATGATATAAAAACTAGTTTGACAAGATACAGAAACAATGCTACATAAACCCTAGAGAAATAAAAACTAATTAAATGGCTAACATGCGTGAAAATAAATTAGTGATTAGTTGATAAATGGCGGAACGAAACGATAATTCACTAAAAACATGAGACAAATACACAAGGGATGAATATTGCTTTTTTACATAATCATCGATCACTTTACAATCTTACTCTTCTAACTTTTCTTTTTTTATAAATTGTTTTGTTTTGGAACCAGATTTTATTTTTTGACAAAATCTCTTTATTACTATCTCGCCTGTGAGGATAGTATTGGTTTCCAACTCGTAACTGACTAACTAACTATGTCCCAAATGGTCAATTGCAACGTCATCAACATGCTTTTTTTACGCAAATTTTTTTTTAGAAAAACTGCCTTCAGGTGGGTTCGAACCCAAGACCTCTGAGTTCACGTTACGACGCGTTAGCCAACTGAGCCATTACGCCTTTAATTTGACTATTTGATTATTTAACAGCTGGCGAATTACGCAAAATGATTTATTGAGGCGAAATACAAAATTTTTTTAGAATTTTTTTTGGGAAACAATTCCTCTCAACGAAATAAAATTGTGTTGTGACTTTCAAATTCTAAGAATAATCCTAATGAATTTCCCCATTATAAGGATAACATTGGAAAAACGGTGTTATCTGAAATAATCCAATCAGAACGGAATATTCTTTTAAAAACGATGTAAATCGGAAATATCCATCCTCCAACGTCAGTAGCCGTCAGTAGTCATTTTGTGTGGTAAAATTTAAGTCTAAAAAAATGCAAAAAATGATAGATTGCCCAACAGTGTTACTTAAAAAGTTATAAATCAACGTGCATAAAGTTTTATTGTTGGCTAATGCTACAATATTAGAGTTTTTTACCAGCTATATATTATTGTAGCTTAACATTAGTCTTTATTTTATTCTTAACTATTAATATTATATTATTATTATTGATTAGTTTTATTCATTTAATTATTGCCCCTTCTGATATACTCACTGTAGTCCCTGTCAGATTGAGGGACACCACTAGATATGTGGCTTTACAACAACGCCGACTGTGGGAAACTAGACATAAAGCCACAGATTGTGGTGATATATTTTTATTATATTAATTTTGACTAAAAATATAATCACACAAGAAGCCTATCAAGCTGTGATGTGCTTTGTGTATATCCAACTGGAAAACCGTTTTTTGTGTGTTTTGCGTAAACCAGGACAGGCAATGTTGCCTATACTTGTAGCTTTAAGTTTGAATTCAGAAGTCATTAGGCTCCTTCTAGCTCTTTCAGGTGATGTTGAAAGCTACCCAGGACCGTTTAATATAATAAAAACTGTCAAGGCCTCGTGCCATCAAGGCAATCCTAAATTTGAACTTTCTGCCGGCACACAATGTTTGTGTAATTGTCTTTTTGCGTTAACTTATAATGCTTATCGTCGTGTTTCTGTGGACCACATCCGATCTTGATTTTATACTTGACAAGGATAATGAAATTTATTGTGAACAAAACGTTACAGGTCCACTCTCAGTTCCTGAACTCCCTTCTATTGTAAGTTTTAATGAAATTGCCATTGACATACAGATGTTAAATTGTGAGCATGGGTTTTTGTCAGCATTAAATAGACATGTTCTTGCTCCTCTTTTCAATAAAATTAATGACGCAGGTGATGGACTGTTGTTCATAATCAGTGGATATACGCTCGGCCTATTATGGACAAAAATTACTTTCTGTTTGATCCACATTGTCGTGATGAGAACGGTTCTATATCAAACAACGAGTTAGGAACTGCCGTTTTGTTGAAGTTTTCTTCTTTACGACAAGTTGAAAATTATGTTCATGAAACATATTCAGTTTTGCTGGATATTTGCAGTTTGAAGCACAGCTTGTTAAACTTTTGAAAACCAAATACGAAACAAATAAATATTTGAAAAGGAAATCTGGTGTAGATTTTGCTTCCTCTGAAGCAAAGCGAAAATGTTTATATCGTGAAAGGATGAAAAACTCTCCTATGCATGAGAAACAGAAAGAGTCCATGCGTAAGGCAGATGCTGTTC
This sequence comes from Hydractinia echinata, assembly GCA_030067915.1. NCBI lineage: Eukaryota > Metazoa > Cnidaria > Hydrozoa > Anthoathecata > Hydractiniidae > Hydractinia > Hydractinia echinata. The sequence continues at coordinate 49,088 of JASGCC010000584.1, forward strand.
GACGTGAAATGATAAGAAATACTCCAGCACATGATACTAAAAAGGATTCTATGCGCAAGGCTGACGCTGTTCGCCGACAATTAATAAGAAATACACCAGAACATGATACTAAAAAGGAATTAAAGCGCAAGGCTGACACTGTTCGTCGAAAATTAATAAGAAGTACACCAGAACATGATACTAAAAAGGATGCCATGCGAAAGGCTAATGTTGTCCGCCGCATGCTAATTAAAAATACACCTGTACAAAGCCAAAACAGAATAACTACATTTAAAAATAAAATTTTAGAAGGACATTTTTTTATAGCGAATTATAAAAGATGCTTTGCATCAGATGTAGATTATATATTCTTTGCACATTTGGTGCTTCAACAAATGCAACTTTCTAGTCAAATTAACATAGCTTTGAAAAAAGTTAAAGGTGACGGCCTAACAGCTGGAATGCTCTCTTCAAATTTCAAGGAAAATGTAAACTCTTTTATTGCAGCCGATGAAGGATTCCATTTCATGAACACTATAAAAGGTACACCAGCTTATTGGAAGAGGTTCCTTTTAGAAATTCTAGCTATGGTGAAACAATTAGGGTTGCCAACATTTTTTATGACGCTATCTTGTGCCGATTTATGTTGGAATGAATTGATAAGAATAATTTTAAAGTTAAGTGGTGGGTCCTATTACGGAAGAAGACTTACAAAACCTGTCTTATCGCGAACGATGTGATATATTGAATGCAGACCCTGTTTTTATGGCAAAGCATTTTCAATATCGAGTAGAAGTTTTTTTTAAAGAGATTGTTATAAATGGTTCTTTAGGAAAAGTTAGATATTATGCCATACGAATAGAGTTTCAGTTTAGAGGTAGTCCTCATATACATTCCTTTCTTTGGGTTATTGATGCTCCAAAATTGACTAAAGAAAATAAGGAGGAATATATATTGATTTTGTAGATGCTATTATAAAAGCAAACATTCCAGCTGTTGAAGAAAATGAACAATTACATCATCTTGTAAAAACATTTCAAATACATGCTCACTCAAAATCGTGTCGGGAATATAAGAACATCCCATGTAGGTATTCCTTTGGAAAGTTTTTTACAGCAAAAACGATTATTGCTGAACCGTTGCCTGTTGACATGAATGATGACTTAAAATCAGAAATTCTTGAAAAAAGCGAAAATTTATTAGGAAAAGTTAAAATTTATATTGATGAAAATCTTAATCCTTTTAGGGTTAATTTTTTACACCCTTTGAAAGATGGGTTTTGTCAACTAGATGATATACCAACTATTTTAGAAAAGCTTTATATAACTGAAGTTGATTACTATCGTGCATTGGCCATATCTTCTGACAATGATTTTCAGCTACATTTACAACGCCCCCCTAATTCATGTTTTGTGAATGATTATTTTATTGAAGGTTTAATGGCTTGGGAAGCTAATTTAGACATTCAACCTGTTTTTAGCCACTACAAAGCAGTGACATACATGTGTGCCTATTTTTCAAAATCTGAAGATGAAACCTCAGAAGCAATGAAACATGCTGCAAGAGAAGCAAAGGACTTAAAAAAAAGTAAGTTTGAGCTTATGAAGGAGATTGCACGGGCATATTCCACAAAACGAGAATGCTCTGTACAGGAGGCAGTTTATCATATTATGCCAGAACTTTGGTTGAGAAAAACATGTCCAGGTGTTACGTTTGCTAATAGTAACATGCCACAAAACCGTTATAGAATTTTTCGCTCTAAAGATGAAATCAAAGAATTGCCTGATGATAGCATTGATGTGTTTAAGCACAACATGATAGATAGATATATTGATTGACCTAATGTAAATTTTAATGGAATATATCAGATTATTGATACTCTTTGTTACGCACAGTTTTTGGCTAATTACTATGTCAAATCAAAGCCAAATGAGGCACAAAATGATAACCAACCCAAGGTTTTAGTAGATGAATTAATGGTGGGAAACAATCCAACTGCTTTATTGCCTAAAACTGTTCCTCTGATGTCATCAAAACAAACATTATCATGCCGCAAGGTTCCAGCTGTCTGAAGAATGCATTGCCCAAAATTAGATAAACACCCTGAAGGATTTGCACACCACCATTTGTTTATGTATTACCCATTTCGAAGTGAATCTGAACTAAAAGGACAGGAATCAGGCACGTACATTGAAAAATTGGGTTTTAGAAATAGTTAACAGCAACAAACAAATTATTCAGCCGTATGGTGAGTTAGTAAAAGCAGCATTGAGTAATCTTCGTAGTGATTTACTGCAAAATCCAGATGCCTTTGCTCAACAGGAAAATGATGAAGTAGGGCAAATATTGGCTGCCACAGAAATATTGGGTAACTATTGTGATGATGATGAGGAGTTTTTGGATCAATTCATTCAAAATGGCATCATTTCATTGTCAGCACATCCCACTTTTCTTGGGGATGATGAATTAAATAGTTTGATACGGTCCTTAAACAGAATTCAAAGGTTGATATTTAATGTAGTAAATAAGTGGGCAAGAAATTTAATAAAAAACTACAACACAATTGTTCAGCATAGAAATAAACCCCTTTACATTTTTCTTACTGAAAAAGGTGGTTGTGGCAAATCACATTTAATTAATACTATTTATCAATCAGTGACCAAAATTATTAATTAAATTTAATTAAACTATTAATTACCGCGGTAAAGATCCTGAAAAACCCCGTGTTCTGTTGTTAGCACCCACTGGCATTGCTGCTATTAATATAAATGGAAATACAATCCATTCTGAATTAAGTATACCAATAAATGTGTTTGGCAAAACTGTGCCTAGATTAAGTGACCAGAAAAGATCAACTTTAAGAAACAAACTTTCAGAAGTTAAGTTGATCATTATAGATGAGGTGTCTATGGTTTCCAACAAACTTTTACTTTACATACACCAGCGACTGATTGAAATATTTGGTTGTTCTTCAGAAATACCATTTGCCTGAAAAAGTGTCATAATTTCTGGTGATTTATATCAACTACCACCAATTAAAGCAGCACCTGTTTACTCATTGTACCATGGCAACAATGTCATGGAAAATGTTGACCTTTTATGGAGAAAGTTTCAGTTGGCAGAACTAGAAGAAATGAGGCAAAAATGGGATAGCTCTCTAATCGATGTTTTAAATAAAGTAAGAACTGGAAGTCTTGACCTTGAGTGTGAAAATTTGCTCAAATCTCGATTCACTGCACATACTGATCCAAGTTACCCAATTGATGCACTGCATATTTTGCTGAAAATTCTCCTGCAAAAAAACACAATGAAAATATGCTACAAAAAAATTGTATAATATAGTGGCATTAGATAGTGGCATTAGATAAACTTCCTCAAAATGTTGCACAAGCTCAAATTAATAACATTTTAAACAAAAGTCAAAGTGAAACTGGTGGACTTGCAGCAATTTTGATGATAAAAAAAGATGCAAGAGTTATGTTAACTTCCAATGTAGACATTGAAGATCGGTTAATAAATGGTCAGGTTGGCACAGTTAAAAAAGTTCAGTCCAATAATATCGGAAATGCTGTGATGACAGTAAAGCTGGCATTAATGCTTCTAATAAGGATAATTATGGTAAACAACATGGTTTAGTACCCATACAAAAAATAAGTGTTGATATTATTTTAAAAACTAATAAGCCTTCTTCACCTGCGATCAAAAGAACACAGTTTTCATTAATGCTTGCATGGGCATGTACATTTCATAAAGTTCAAGGACTGAGCTTACAAAAAGCAGTTATAAGTTTTGATCTAGAACGGCAAAGAGGGTTTAAATATGGACAGATGCATGTTGCATTAAGTCGGGTTACATCTACAGCAGGACTGTATTTGATTGGCTCATATAAATCAACAGCTATTAAGGCAGATCCAAGTGTAACTGATGAGTATGAAAGGCTCAGATTAGAAAATACTCTACAACCAGTTGAATCTATTCACGGTGGTGAAATTCTTTAACTATGACATTACTTAACACCAGATCTCTACATAACATGCAATTGATATTTTAAATGACGACGAACTAATGTGAAGTGATTTGCTTATGTTAACAGAAACTCAACTGTTGCCAGATCAGAGTGTCGAAGTAATAGAGTCTACTTTGTGTGATTTTAACATTTTGTATATGTCTTCGTGATTCTGTCATTTTAGATGCTAGCATGCACTCACCTGGAGTAAGCCCCGGTTATGACTTGATAGTCAACTTTCTCTAAAGGGAGGGTACTTTTATTTTTATTTTTTATTTTTATTTTATATTTATTTATTCGTTTGAATGGAGAAAAGGTGGAGGGAGGGAGGGTGGGTGTTTTATCCAACTTTCTAAAAAAATCATAAATTCAATTTTTCCTCAAATAATTATTTTAATGCACTGCCTTTTCTCCAAACACTGGATACTACTGTTTTTATTTTTACAATGAAATTCGTCGTAATTTTAGAGAGGAAGTTCAGAATGTGTACACATTAACTAATTTTCAAACGTATATAGTTTTTGTCTTACAGTTAAAAGAAACAGTAGTATCCACTTACGGTTATTTACAAGTTTGTTATATTTTAATTTAAGTTCTGTTCAAAATTTGCATTGTGTTGTGTTATTGTAGAATTGTTTTGTGTTTGGTGTTACTTATTTGAAAATGATTTCTCTGCTTGTTATAAATACATTATATTTGTTAAATTAGCAATTATTTTTTGAAGAACAATTAATAGAATATTTTGATAAAAATGGAACACTTTTACAATGAGAGATAAATTATGTTACAAAGAAGGTGGTGTACTGTTGAACTGGTAACATGACAAGAATACAAAGACTCAAACTAAGTTATAATGTATAATTAAGTTGCATTTATGTGGTACTTGCAGTGCATACTTGGATAACACCAACCAATTGTTACTACTTTTCATATGCAGCAGCTGGTTGTGGAAATCTACCCAATTTTCGCTTGTTTTACGATTCCAATCTTTTCATAGTGATTGGTGAAGACACAAACACACCTGTCAAGACTATATCAACGTATTAGTCGTGTGTTAATTAGTATGTTCCAGCACACTCCTGGCTAGCTGATACAAAAAAGATAACTACGAAAAGCACTCTTATACCAAAATGTTCCTATATTTGATAGATGGCTGCTAATTGTGTATACCTTACCCAATCGCTCTGGTTATTGTTTGCACGTTCTAAACATTGAATTTTCGAAAACATGAATTTAGATAGTCATTTAAAACTTTTGGCATAGTCTACATTTTACATGGATGTATGCCCCAATCTGTTGAAAAAGTGTGATAAATGAACATTAAGAATATATTTATTCATTAAGGCTAGGGTAGAAATATATAAATATTTTTTCTTTTTTACTGTTTCCTCAAAAAATTATTTTTGAAATTTTATGGTTAAGTAATTAACATGACACGATAGATACATAAAATATTCTATTTTCAATTGTGCTATTTTGCGGTTTTTGGAACGATTCTTATAACCACAAAGAAGACGGAAATCGTTTAATTTAATGGGATTAGTAAATCTTGTTTTTTAAAAATTCAGTATTTTTATTGTCTTAGCCTTAGCTTTTGTAGAAGCATAGTTTAAGCATTATATCACTAAATATTTGCAATTTCTTCAATTACAATTCAACACAACTAAAGCAGACCTTATTTTTACTTTACAAGTTGCTCTTTTTTTAACTTTGCTCACGTTGACACCATTTTATGCTGTGTTTTCAGTTGTTATTTTTTTTAAAATGAACGATATATTAGCTTAGACTTGTGTTTCGTACTTAACCTACCTCTGTCGTGGATATGCAGCTTTATTGCGCTGTGCAAAACGATGTGTCGTATAAAGCCTCAGACTTGCTCCCCATTTCCTACCAAAAACGGACAATTTCGCTTGCATGTAATTAGCTATTTGTGTGTGATCAGTGGTGAACTCTTTTTTATAAAAACCTAATTGGTTTAGCATATATTTACCGTTCACGCATTACATACATACAGGAAATATATAAAACATACACGCATGAAAGAAATCTCAAGCCATTTGTTTATTAAACAAATTGTTTCAACACGTGAAATACAGCATAGTAAAATCAGCACACTTACCCTATTTAATGCGTCAAAAATATGTATTTTTTAGCCAAAAAATTGGAGACTAAAAAAGAAGCCGACAGTGACACCTAATTAAGGAAAAATGTTAAATGTGACATGCTCAACAGCCTTTTTATTGCAAATAGAACATATATAACAGAGAAAGGAATACAAGAGATTGTGAATCGCACTTCGCAAATCGCAGAGTAAAAAAATCAGGTAGAAATAATACAAATCGTTGTTCAACAACTCAGAAAATTAAAAGCCATATTCTGGCGCGCCATGCTGGTCGTGCCGCTGGCACACTATGGAAAATGTACTTGCGGTCATAGTTACTGCTGGTCAACAGGGTCCACAGAAACACCCCCAAGGAACTTTGGGTAATATCACAACCACATGCTTGCTAACCTAAGTGAAGTCTTCCTTTTGCTGCGTCGCTTTACGAAGTGTAGTCGGTCACAGTTTTACATTTTAAGAAGTTTACTTGTTGGCACTAACCAAAGTATGGAGGGCAGACGAAAACACACATCAAGGATATCAAGTAAAAGTGCAACAAAGCAAGGTATTTTCGTTTCCTAACAAATGCGTGCTTACACTTCAAATCACCGTATATAGATCTAGCTAGCTTTTTAAATTTAGGATGTTTTTATAGTCAACTAAAGTTGAACTTTATGCTTTTTTAGGTAGCAGCAGTGAAGCACTCTATGCCGTAACGCCTTAACGCAGAGCACACCAAAAAAGCAAGATACGCCAACAAAGCAAGATACGCCAACAAAGCAAGATACGCCAACAAAGCAAGATACGCCAACAAAAGGAACAGCAAAAAAGCCAAGTACACCCACAAAGGGTACACCAACAAAACAAGGTCAGTGTCCTATTAAATTGGAAACACCAAAATGATATTTTACTTGGCTTAGCTATATATAGCTATCTATTTTACACATTGTTTATAATTAATTTTCATTTCAGTTAGCTGCTATGTTCATGAAGTTTCACCTATCAAACAATCAGTTAATACTGGTAAAAGGTACTTTGAAATGATTCTTCAACAGGAAAAAGAACAAACCAGGGCTGTTTGTTTTAGTGTCAATCGCCACGCTGAAATTTCTAACTATGAGAAGAGCAAAAGTCCTATTAAAATGACAAATTTTAACGTGAACAAAATGATGTGGTTATTCAAAATTACACAATGCTTTTAGATCCATCCTTAAACTTTGATCATGCTGGTGTCGTGGAGAACAACAACATCAGTAACATTCATCAACTGAAAAGCATTGCTTGCGAACAAATAGTTAATGTTAAAGGGAATGTTTTTTCTGTTGGAGGTGTAAAGCGTCTTAGCATGATCCATGGTGGGTTGAAAAAGCAGGATGTTATAATTCACGATGAGACGGACTCTATTTGTGTCACACTGTGGGAAGATAACATTGACATGCTCGAAGAGGGAAAGACCTATCATCATTCTCGGCTTAACGTCCGTTTTCCATGCTAGCATGGGTTGGACGGGGTATATTAATGACCCTCTTCCAATCTGATCTAGACTGTGTTAGATCTAAACTCAACTTCCTCTGTATCAAGTCTGTCCTTATAACCTCCTGCCAAGTCTTTCTCGGTCTGCCTCTGGGCTTTGCCCCAGGAACTATCAAGTCTCTACACTTTCTTACCCAATTATCCTCCTCCATTCTTTCCAAGTGCCCCAGCCAATTCAATCTTCTTATCTTGATAACATCTTTAATTCTACGGATACTTAGCCTGCTTCTTAGCTCATCTGAACTCTTTCTGTCTCTCAGACTGGCGTTACACATCCACCTAACCATTCTCATATCATTCCTTTCTAAACGGTCAAGATCTTCCTGCTTCACTGCCCATGTCTCACTACCGTACAACATAACACTTCTTACACAGGCCTCATACAACCTACCTTTTACCTCAATTGACAAGACTCTGCTAGTCAACAAAGGAAGTAACTCTCTGAACTTTTTCCAAGCAGAACCTATCCTGCAAGTAACACTTCTTCCAACACCCCCTTTACTGCCCAACATATCACCTAAGTAACAGAAGTTCTCAACTATCTCTAACGAGCCACTGTTGTACATCATTAAAGCTGGAAATACTTCATTCTCTATAATCTCACCTTTGCAACGCTTGCATACAAACTGAATGTCAGCTCTTAACCTTCCACTAATACTACTGCACTTCTTATGTACCCAATGCTTGCAAGTCTGACAAAAAATTGAGTTACTACCAACCCCTTTCCTGCAAACTCCACAAAGCCACTTTCCAACTACAAGGTCACACTTGGCTGCAATGCTACTAATCATGACTTTAGACTTTGTTGTGTTTACCTTTAGCCCTTTCTCTTCTAGTCCTTTCTTCCACTTCTCAAACTTTTCAACTAATTCTTCCATCGACTCTGCTATGAGAACTATGCCTTGGAAAATTTGCAGTTGAGAATGTGTCGAAACATGCGTTATTTAAATACAGCTAAAACAGAGGTATTTGCTGCAAAAGTTATCCAAGATTTTAAAAATCCTGTGCAAATTGATTCAGACTTACATGCTGTAGACACAATAACAGCAAAAATTGTTGGTGTGTTTGTAAAAAGCAAGCTACATGCTGTTCATGCTATTGCAATATAACTGTCACAGGTGGAATTTTCAATTGTCAATGTGGGATGAATCAGTTGTTTGAATCTGCTCCAAAAAGTTTTGTCATAGTTTGCCTACTACCAAATGAAGAAGTTCCTTCTGATAAAGTCAAAGTAACGTTCACTAAAAGTGAAGCATGTGAATTAATAACCCGCACAACACAAATGGTTCCCAGTTCGAAGATATGTCTTCTTTAGATGAAATTGAGGTTATGAAGAACATTTTACAGTATGCAAATCCGATGAAACTGTCATTTGATTCTTTCACTTCTTTGAACATCTGACTTTATTAGCATCATTTTATTGTATTTTTATGTTCTTGACGATGTTGAGGTTGTGAAAAACATTTTACAGTATGATAGTTTGTTGAAATTGTCATTCGGGTCGTTCACAAAAAGAGTGGTCTCTTTCTCTTAAGAAAATTTGAACATCTGACTTTATTAGCATAATTTTGTTGTATTTTTATGTTCTTGACGAAGTTGAGGTTGTGAAAAACATTTTACAGTATGATAGTTTGTTGAAATTGTCATTCGGGTCGTTCACAAAAAGAGTGGTCTCTTTCTCTTAGAAAATTTGAACATCTGACTTTATTAGCATAATTTTGTTGTATTTTTATGTTCTTGACGAAGTTGAGGTTGTGAAAAACATTTTACAGTATGATAGTTTGTTGAAATTGTCTTTTTAGTTTTTACACAAAAAGGAGTGTTTTTTTTCTCTCTTCCGAAAATATGATGTACGCTTCGTTTTAAATTCTTGATTAAAATCGGCCAGTACAGATGTTGAGTTGTTCCATCTTTACCTATATATACACTTGTTATCTTGATTCTTTTTTGTTTTCTGTCCCTGTGTATTAAGAAACCTGTGCCGGTTTGTAATTTTTTATGCAGCCATTATGGATTCTTTTACTGCGCGAGTGAGAGGCAAGTAAACACAGAACGATTTTGTTCGGTAGTTTGCCATAAAAAACAACAAATTCATGCATAGAAACCCCTCGGCGACGGTAATTTTCACGTAAAAGCATAAACTGAAATCGCAACCAGTAAAACTTGTCACCCTTTTTAAAAAGGAAGATACTTATTTGAGGAACCGAAACAGAGTCTCGGAAAAAATGAACGACGACGTGGATATTTTTAATCTAGAAATATGGCCCGTTGTGTTAGAAGGCATAAAACTTGAGCCCCTAAACTAGAAAACAAGAATCAAAATTATTTCCTTATTTATTATATCTACTAAAGTAGGTTAAATTTTTTTATGGTAAATTATTATTTTTTAACGGAAAATCTCTTCTTTGTTTTACCAAGGTTATGAATTAATCTTTCACAATTTGTTTCAAAATCTTTTTAGAATATCAAAGCATGACAAGTTAAGGTTCCGTCTTCTTAATTACAAAAAACCTAACAAGTCCTGTAGCTGTCTAGTGTAGGAATAAAACTTTCTTCTGTTTGTTAGCCCCCCTTCAGGTTTTCTAACACCAACGTTTTTCAAAAAAATAGTAAGTTACATTAGCAAAGATATCCAAAGAGAATTAAACTAATTTACCGAAATTCATTTAGCAACGTATCGCAGACTCGCAAATAAAATTCTTTTTTGTAGACATTCGACAAAATGTATATCATCCGCCACGTTTGAACGCAACGTGCTTATTTGAATATCAAAATGGTTTTATGACACCGGCTCTTTTTAATACCTTGACACTTCTTCTCAACTGTGGACTTTCGGTATTATTCACTTAGCCAAAATTTGTAAACGTATCACAAGGACTGCACGGAGATCGTTTATGTTCAAATCCTATCAAATTTGATAAATAAATATCCCATTTACAGGCTTTGTGCAGTTTCTTACTAACAAGCAATATATACGTGAGATAGTTTACGAACCATGTTCGTCTTGTTGCTTTAAATTTACACTCGTGAAAGGTCGGTGGAAATTTGCACTAATGCGACTTTATTGGGAACATTTCGATAAATTTAAATCACTCTGGGAAGACAAGGATGTGAGTGAAACTTCTTCTATCATCTACAAATCATGTTAAACTATGTACTAGCTTAAATCTAAATGAGCTATATAGGGTTGTTAACCTCCCTGTTTAAGAACAATATTAAACAACAACGAAGTTATCCTCTTTTTGTAAACAGTTATATTTCAGTTTAAGCACTAAAATTTATGTGTACAATATTTGCGTGTACTGCGCATGTGAATGCACGCAAAGTATCCTATACATAAATTATGAAAAAATTGTGCCATTGGCTTGAATGACACTAATGAACAAAGTATGGCACAGGGAGGACCTGCACCTCACCTCTGTGGTATGTTGCAAGGAGGTAGTAATATTGTCTTACTTACTACATGTGCTAGGAAGATTCTTTACAAAAGTTACTGTTACAATATGTTACTTTACTCTTTAGGAAATGAAAAAAGTGTTACGACATGATATTGAAAGGTATTTATTTTGTTTCTTATGAAATGTCCTGTTCATGTCCTCTGTGAAAAAACCTTCTTTGTAGACCATAGTTTTAGATCTGAATTTCTATTTTTCCTTTTGTATGTAGAACAGAGAGTTAACCAATGTTGTAATGGCTGTAAAACTAAGATGCAGTTGGGAATAATTATTTGATTTGTGTTATCTACTAACTAGCTGGGTCCCTGTTTGACTCGCCATTAAAGCCAGGTGGAGCACTTAAGTGCACTAAACAAAAATCCTAACAGAACAGCATTAATATTGCTGGCTAGCTGGCTAGGATGCTCTCATTCTAACCTAAATCTTAAAATTGGTTTGTTAAAGGTTTTTGCACAGCTAAAACACAACTTCCAAAATGGCGTTGCTCATCATAGCTTGATATTTGAATGTCCTTTTAGTCAAAATAAATAAAACAAATCGTGGCTTCACTGTTTACAGACTATGAAACGGCAACAGCATGTTGGACGTCTGCTATAGTGAAGGTAAAAATATAACAATTGACAATAATGGATTTATCATAACGAGAGCAAAAAATCAATCGTATATTCAGACCATACAAGCATTAACCGATTTGTTGTTTCTGAGGCTATTTTGAAATGTCTGCAATTAGTAGAGACATGTCACGGTAAGGATAGCACATTGTATGGTTACAACACTGATGGGATCTATATAACAAACCCAACAATGTCGTTTAGGAATAAAAGAGATGTCAAATTTAGTACTAAAAAGATCGGCAAAGCGTACATTACGGATAGTAAACTAGCATACTTTGAAAAACATTATAGGGAAAACATGGATACATCAGACTATAAGGTAGAAAGTGGTAAACGGTGTATATTCAACAGTCAAGCCGGATCTGGTAAAACTCATAGACTTTGTAACATGGTTATGGAAGCAGATAACCCAATTGTTTATTCATTTACTAATAAAAGCCGTTGAGAATGTCAAAAATAGATTAATTAAAATGTTATGATAAGGACGAAGCTAACAAGATATGCTATACTTTCGATTCTTATTTTTGTGAATTCAGTGATATAAATGTAGAAACAAACATTAAAAGTCTCAAGAACAAGACTATATTTATTGAAGAATTCAGTATGATACCTAATAAATGGTTGACATTGATTTATAAAGCCTTACAATGCACAATAACACTGTTCAAATGCTCGGAGAACCCCAACAATGTGAACCTGTCGAAGGTGGTAGTCAGATAAACTATGATTATTTAGATTCAAAAACAGTTCGTGAAATGTGCCCAAAAGTAGAAACTCTAAAAATACATAGAGAAATCATGCAAGTATGACATAGAAACCCATAATATATTAAAAACATTCTAAAACATGGTAAAGTATCAAAATATTTTCAACCTATCGATAGGAAACTTTATAAAAATATCTGTTACTTGAATTCAACGAGAATAAAGTTAATACAGATTGTTGTAACAAATTCACAAAGGACAAAAATATATGAAACGGTAGAATTCAAAATACAATAATAAAAAGAAACTTATAAAGTGTGTCAAGATTTACCAGTTTTAGCAACACAGAACATTAAGGACAAAGGTATATTTAATACAATGGAATTTAAAATCGAGGAAATAAAGAAAATAAATTTAAAGTTAACAGTGAATGGTTTGATGAAAAAACGTTTTCCGAATCATTCATCCCAGCTTTTTGTGTAACTGTTTATAAATACCAGGGTTCAGATATTGATGAACCATATAACATTTATGATGTCAACCGAATGGACAAAAAACAACTATATACAGCATTAAGTAGAACAACAAAAATAAATTACATACATTTAATTAATAAGGAGGTAAATAATAAGTATTTCAACCGAAGGCAACCAACATTAGAAATAGTTAATATAAATACAACAGTTTATACAAAAACGGGAAAATATACAAAGTGACATTTGAAAATGAAAATATATATATTGGATCAACATGCGAGGAACTAAAGACACGCCTTAAATGGCATCTATCAGACAATAAAAGCCAAGTATTTAAGCTCAAAAACGAAACCCAAAAATAGAACTAATCATTAATGCACCAAGTAAGACAAAAAGAGTTTAGAAAAAGTTAAAAATGGATACATTCAAGAATATGCCGAAAAGTACGTAAACTGTTATTAAACATTAAGGCGAATCCAATAAAACCAAAAAGATAGAATATAGAGTTATCATAGAGAACAAAACACAACTAGAGGCGAGAATCGCTAAACTTGAAAGAAAATTGACCATTAAGGACTATACAAAAACAAACAGCTATTATTCGATTCTATCATCAATGGAAAGAGATATACAACGAAGGCTAGATATGGTAGAAAACCAAAATATGAAGCATTAGAACAGATAAATAATAAAAAACAAGAAATAATACAAAATTAACCATTTACTTAGATTAAAACAACCCACCAATTGTATCCACAGGCTGGAAAAACATCCACCTCCCAGCCCTTGGCAACACCATAAACATATCTCTGTGGAACATCCCAAACAGCAAAAAATAGCACTTTTCACGTACACCCTTAAACCATTATTTTGATGCGAAGCTATGGATCTAACATCTGGAACCAGCTTCTATGGTCCTAGGATGTGGATGTAACATATGGAACCATCGCATCACGCCTCGGCCAACATGTGAAACTGCTTATTTATATCCCCAGATAAAACCATAAATGGAAATTATTTTGATCTAACATATAAGGCCACCCCCTCTTGATCTTCGATCAATTCACTGCCTTACAAATGCTCCGCTTTTGTTCCCCAATGCTTCGGAGGTCCAGATTGTGATTCACTTTTTAAATGCAGCTATTTATTTCCATATATATGAATTATATATAGTTTACATCAAATTTCGCCAACCTAGTTTCCATTATATTAATCAATTATTTGGTCAAATGGTGGTTTTAACGGGATGTAAACGCAAAATGTAAATATTAGATAAATCAAAATAATGGATTTCACTTGTGATAATGGGTGTGAGTTTTCTGGCATTACAGCATAGGTAGACTTCCATAGCTCAAATGGGAGCACTGGACCCCCTTTAAAGGACCCTTATTGATAACAGTACGATTAGGAATTAAAGAGACTATCCTGGATAAAACTATCCAGTAAAATCTGATCTGTTCTTATTTTATGGCAACATTTAGACTTGGATTGTTCTTAGTTATTAAACAATAATTAGAGCTAACATTGTTCACAGTAACCATTGTCTCTTTCTATGTGTGATGGTGAGATGAACCTCCTTCGTCAAATCTGTCGATAAGCTTAGTGCCGGTGAGAAACTAAAGGTTGTAAATTGAGTCTGAAGTTGTTCTTATTTTATTCTTATTTCTTGGTAAAATAACTTTAACATTCTATTTGCCGTATTCTCATGAACCAGGTTTTTACGTACACTATAGCAATTATCAACATTTTGATGTAACGTGTTGGAGGACATGAATTTATTTACGAGATTATTTCAGCCAATAAAATTCAACACACATACTTGCTTTATGTGATCGCCTTTCCCTAAAACTTAGCACCTTATCGTGTTCCTAATATAAAGTTTCCAAAGCTTTTATGTGCATAAACACTTTGTATACCATACTTATTTGTATGGCACACTGTATGGCTATACTCTGTATGTCATACATTGTATACCTACTCAGCATGTTTTTATACGTATCATTCATTCTACGTATCATCCATTCTACGTAACATTGTATCCGTATCACACAAAGACATTGACTCATTTACAACACAGCAAAATTTTGGCAATATTTAAGGAAAACTTACACAAGACGCATTTGTTTAGAGAGCTGGGCGGGGATATCCAGTTAACAAAGCGATGCAGTTTTCTGTTAGATAACCCTCCAGCTTCTGTCTTTTTCAGATCATTATGGATTCACGCCAACAAGCTGACAAAAGACAGACAAAAACCAAAAAACTATACATTATCCAGAAAAGTAGAATGCGAGTATGAAATCCCAGTGTCATCAAGTTCTTAATACTATCCCAATATGGCCAGTATATCCATCTATCAGTGGCCATTCTATATTAAATTTTGAATATACTTAAATAAAAGGACGAAATTGTAAGTGGTATAAGTCAATACAATAACAACTTTAGTACCCCGTATTTCTACAATTGTGAATAAATAATCACAGTAAAGGTTGATACCATATCCTTTTTATGCTATCTTTTAGTATGCTTACATACACTATTTTGCACTGAAACTGTTACTATCAGCTATATACTGGGTGGTGATTTTGTTAGCCTGGAAAATCTTTATTGAATATTTTATAAATATTTTGCTCCAAAGAATATGAATTACATACCTCTTCCTTATGACCAGCGAAACAAGCTGTCTTCATAGTACACACATTTTGATATCCAGAATCACAGAATTGCATTATAGGTGATATATCATCAATTTTATACAGGATCGGCCCACTTCTTCGCATAAGAGCCAAAATCCTGGTCCCAGTGAAATCAAATTTAACAGACATTGCATTTTTGCACTTTGAATGATATTTTAACAAGACTCTATAAATAATAATTAAAAGTGTGTTTACATTTTATACACTTCAACATTATTTTGTCAATTAACTTTGACACCAACCTTTTAGGAAAACGAACATCCTGTAGAGCTATTCCAGAAAGAGAATTGGCTGAAACAATTAATCTTGAATCATAGGATTAAAAGTTACACTATGAAAGCTGCCACCAGAGAATGCTAATGTAGTATAAGCTAAAAAACAATAAGAACATTTTAGCAATTTCAGGAATACAAAACTAGCTGCGGATTTCTAATTGTAGTGAATTATATGAAAAATCAACATAATGGTTAGGGTAACTCACAAACACAAAAGACAAAAAGTATGATAGTTATCATAAAAAATGATGATGGCAAATACTAAGCTAAATTATTCCAAATTTTACTTAGAAACTTGTTATATAAAGAAAGGTTAAAAAATACAATCTTTTAAAGGATATTTGTGTACTAAAAATTTCTAATTATTAAAATTTTTTTATCTTTTCATTGAAGAAAAAAAGGTAAATGTAGGAAGTTTGGGGCATTGTATTCTTCAGTTAGCAGTGATTTTTGTGCCATGGACTCACTTGCTCACTCATGCAAGGGAATTAATATATAAGATTAGCTGTAAATCACTGTGAAGAAGCGAAAAGAAAACAAAACAGCCAAAAAAAAAATTTTTAAAAAAGTATCATATTTTAATTAGTGGGAATTTAAATCAACTTTTAAACTAACCTGACAAATTCATGTTGAAAAAAATTCGGTACAAAAAATTACAAAACAATTTTTTTCTGCATTTGTTTTGTGTCAAACAAAAACTTAATATGTATACTAAACTAGATCATTCTATCGTAAATTACATATGGCCCTGTCCCACAAAAGATTACCCGAAACCTGCAATATGACACTGTTTGAGAAGTCAAATCTAAATCTACATATGTAAGCAGTCCCTCCTAATAAAAGCTTATCCCATATTTCAAAAATCCACAGTCTGTGACACAAAATTAAAATTTACAAACAATCAGTTCTTCATCAACAGTTTACACAAAATGTAAACAATCAACAGTTAACTACACACAAAACAAAAAAATTTACAATTATTTCGTTATATTGCGTAGTGTGCTTTAAGAGAAAGTATAGGGCAAAAATAGTTGCATTATTTTCCAAAAATAAAAAATTGTTAAAAATTACTTTTTTGCTATGTGATAAAGGTCAATTATTGGTTCCCTCATAATCATCTTCAGTATCAGATTTACTACACAATTATGTGAGCCAACATGTGCAGTATAAGAAGATGCTTAAAAAACCTGTTGACCAATTATTGTTTTTCACAGTGTTAATTTTTTAAAAAGTACTTCTTACGTTTTAAACCTCTTTTACAAAGCTCTGGGTAGGAAAGCTTAACTGGAGAGGGATGTTTGATCTAAAATTGATAAGTTTTAGCAGAACACTAGTTAGGATGACTATTCGCACGATAATAACAATAATATAAACAACAAGATGTAAAATTCAAATCTAATTCAACAAAATTATTTTTTTCTTTATGGTTCAGCCCTGCCAAAGTCAAACATGAAATATAAAACAAAGTTCTTTCAGTATTGCATACCATCGTCTCACTATAAATGTTTACTTGAAGATTTAAAAACCCACATTCCCAATGTTAAAATATAACTTAATAAGAACAAATGACTTTATGGCAAGATCAAAGAAGCTATTGCTACTTCAGTAACATTTTTTGCACAAACAGACAGAATATAAGTATATATTATTAAGATAGAGAAGGACTTTTTAAATCAGTAAATTATATGTCCTACTGTGGTGAACCAACTTTTTATTTTTTATATTGTAAGTGAGATTTACCATTAGCAAAAAATTATATTTATTATTAAAGTATCCAGAAGTGCATACGGTCCAATGCTGCAGGCTGTGATCTTTGGATTCTGTAACATCATGAGGTATCCTGATGAATTATACATGCTTTATTTTCTGCAATAATGGTGATTAAAGCAGACTGTTTTATAAAAACATGGAGCAAGATATTTCTTCTACCTTTATTATGCTTTGCTCCTTATATTTTTAAATATTTTAATTATTTCCTTTAATTTAGAGTAACTTGTTGTTAGGTCTGAGCAACCTTTACTTGAATGAGCATAAAAATTATATAAACGTATTGATGGTCGTTTGATGGTGGTTGTTTTTTAATTTGTAATAGTTTGACCTGATTAGTGCATGTCAACATTACAATGTCTCAAAGTTTTTTTCAAAATCTATGATATCAAACTATAAATAATAACTACAGCTATTTCCCACACATCTCTAACCCTGACAAAAATCATTCCACAACCAATATTACAAATTAAAAGTGTACACTTTTTAATTAAAATGGGCATCTAATAGAAAGGTACTCTGTTCTTTCACATACTTTAGCAAAACAGTATGAACATTTTAACTTACAGTTTTTTGCTCTGACATCACAAAGCTTTAATGTGCCATCTTCTCCTGCAGCGAGAAATATGGCTGCACTTTCTGGTGATGGATCAACAGCATATACTGGTTCAACAAAAG
The DNA here is from genome assembly GCA_030067915.1 of Hydractinia echinata. Lineage (NCBI taxonomy): Eukaryota > Metazoa > Cnidaria > Hydrozoa > Anthoathecata > Hydractiniidae > Hydractinia > Hydractinia echinata. The sequence continues at coordinate 67,369 of JASGCC010000584.1, forward strand.
GAAACACGTCTGTGCATTTTCGACTAAAGGTAACAATAATACAATCAAGTACAAAAAATAAGTTATTAAACTGAGTTGGGCTTTTCAATTGATCAATGTTATTTTTAGATATTTCGTTTTGTTAGTTGTTAGGCTAGTTTTGCACTAGGCGCATTAAGAATGTGTGGGTCAAAGCGGGTAATGATATTGTAACAATAGCCACTCTGCTTTCAACTCTCCATGTCACGTCTAATTACCACTTGTAAAAAGTGTATTTGCAGCATTAAAAAAAACTTTTAAAATGAAGGTATATATAATTCAACTTTGTAGAATAAGGATAAATAAGACTTTAGACAAGAAACCAGTGTTAATAACATACAACAAAAAAAATTTAGGTACTTGTAAAAAAAATGTGCCTATTTAATTAGCAACTTTATTTTTCAACATTTCTGAATGTTAAAGCAAACACATATAAAATTTTTTGAGCTAGCTTTCTAGCATGTTTACATCACACATCTGTGTGCTCTGGTTCGATTTGCATATGGTCCAATAGCTAAACTGAGTTCAACTTTTCTTTCCGCAAGGGGCGGACTGCTATTGTGGGTCGGTCGGTCGGTCGGTCGGTCGGTCGGTTCGCGTCGGTCGGTCGGTCGGTCGGTCGGTCGGCTGTCGGTCGTCGGTCGTCGGTCGTCGGTCGGTTCGGTCGGTCGGTCGGTCGGTCGGTCGGTCGGTCGGTCGGTCGGCCGGCCGGCAGGCAGGCAGGCAGGCAGGCAGGCAGGCAGGCAGGCAGGCAGGCAGGCAGGCAGGCAGGCAGGCAGGCAGGCAGGCAGGCAGGTAGGTAGGTAGATGTGCATATTTTACATGGCTAGCCTCACAAATATCAAGGGATATACCCTGTCTATTATTTCCAGGAGGGGCCATGGCTTAGATGGAGAGTCCTAGAGTATTTAATGCTCATTTTTGAGCTACGCAGACCCAATTAGGGCCTGCGCTCTACTAGACAACTCCCGGCAACATCCAACGGCCCACACAGTGTGCCATCTCCTCAATTTCCCTCACATGGCTTGGGTTAACCCGGGCTATGGTAACATTCACTCGCTCATGTTGAATCGCCGTCAAGAGGAATCGAACCCCAGTCTCCCGCACAGAGTACGAGAGCTATAACAACTAATCTACGGTGCCACAAGGCTTTACATATCAATCAATTATGTCTACAACCAAACACTAGAGACGAATATAAAAGTCTGACCTTATTATAAAAGCTTTAATATTTTTTGTCCTTTTTTTAGATACTGTCCCGTGGGCTTTGTGTCTGACGTTTTGCTTTAGCTTTTAGATGTATTTTATTGATTAGATATATGTACATATTTTATAATGCTTTTATACTTTGTTATTAACTCACATTAACCCATGGCTTAAAAAGAGATCAAAGAATGCCGAAAACTTGCCTCAGAATAAGAAAATACACATAAAAATCACTGCAAGGTTAAAGAACGAAAAAAATATGCAATATATTGAATGAGGTATGTATGATAACAACTAGTTTATCTTTAGCACGAAAAATATTCTTTGAACGAAACGGTTATAGCATTACATTTTTGTTATCCTTTTAGATACTTATATTATATTAAGCGTCAAGAAAGAAGCATTTGTTAATTCTAATTGTTTAAATTTCAACCTTTCCGAAGGCACCACTGGAAATGAAAGTTATGTATATCCTCTGGATCAAGGTTTTTATCAAGAATTATTTACTTTGGATGTTTAACCGCCCACCAAAGACACTTTTTGTTTGATGAACACATCAACAAAATTAACGGTGAACAAAATGATGTGATTTTTATTGGTGATTTTACGGTGATTACAGCAAAGAAACTTAAAGAGTTTAAATTAATTATTACATTAAATGGTTTAAAACAACTTAAGAGCCATTTCTTTCACAAAAATTATTTTTTTGATGCTCCAAGCGCTCCATTTACCATTCTTTTGGTAATTTGGGCAGTCAGAATCGAATCTGGATGAACTCCTCGAGGAGCAGTTCACTTGGAGCACTCAGAACTAATAATTTGACATCTATGGTGAAAGCCTTTATGCTCTGAAAACACATTTTTTTGAATAATTTGCATTTATTAAAAAAGCGCAGGGTATCCGAACTAATTATGCAAAAACCATAAACTAAATGAGATACTTTGCAAAATAGATTAAGTTAAATCTACTTTGGTTTCATAATTATGCAAGAATGCTAAGCTTAAATCTTCAAACTATGCAACAAATTTCAGATTTACTTGGATCTGAATCTGTGCTGTTTCTTTGCTTATCAGAGCACTTAGAGAAATTGGAGCATACGGATTTGAATCTCAAGATAAAAGAAATAGCCCAGGAAAGGAATAGTACCAACAAAGTATCTTAAATGACACTCAATCAAAACCTCGTAAATTTTTGAATGTCATTAAAGCAATTTGCCCAAGTAAATGCAATTTTTGAGGACACACATCAAGCGGAAAAAGGTTTTAAGAACTTTACTAGTTACTTTTCAAACATTCTCTATGAAATCAAATTTCATTTATTTAACAAAATTAAATTGGCGTTTATCGAAATCGAAAGATAGAACAACGTACAAAGAAAGTCTTAAAAATTTTCACATAATATATCTACTATTTGTTGAGAAAGAGCTTCGTTCACTTCAAAGAAAAAAACTTGAAATTCCACCAAATTTACTGAAAGATTGTGCTTCCGTGATTAGTAAATCACTGGCACATATAAACGTTTCTATCAGGGCAAATATTGATTTTTATTTGAATTCTGTAATAAAAGGTTCACTAAATTAGCAAGTATGTTGTTTTTGACAAAATAAAAAAATGAACAATGGAAAGATAATTGGATGTGTATATATATAGATTTGTCCACGGTATTCAACATGATTGGTCATCGTATTTTGTTAGACAAATTACCGTTACTGGTATAACTGGTTCAGAACTTGGATGATTAAAGGATTATCTTTTTAATCAAACACAATTATTAAAAATGCAGAACGTTTTCTCCACTCCAAATTCCTATTTGTAGTGGAGTTTATCAAGGCTTAATCTTAGGTCCGTTACTTTTCATGGTCTATTTTAATGTTCTAAAAGACTTGTATCAAAAACTCAAATATGCCGACGTTACCGTTATATTGAATAATATCGTAAATAAACAAAAATGTCTTTAACTCTGATTGGTCAATATTGTAATGAAAACAAACTACTTCTGAACATTTAAAAAGGGAAAAACAGAAATTTTGTTACGGAGTATGTGTATTTTGAAATGTCATTGACATTAAAATAAACTTTGACCACCAAGCTTACAAGAAGGCTAGTGGTCGCCTATGATTGCTCCTATCTGTTCACTGAAATCTAACAACAACACCAGCTGCTGCCATTTACAATATGATAATTTTGACGTATAGTTAACCATCAAAACAACTCTCACTGAATCGCAACTAATGATATATACGTCACTGACAAGACGTGCATGTGAGTTTATTGGAACTCAATAGTGCCATGTATAAAAGATTTATTTGAGATATAGATCTGCTCTTTTATTGAGAGCTGCCTCCAGAAAAAGATTGATCAAAAGATTGAACAAAATTATCCAGGCTCAAATTATTGTATAACTTTGCCATAAAATAAGAAAAAAATGAGACTAAATTCTGAAGTTGGGCTCTTGACATTAAAAACAAAATACAACAAAAATTTATTTGTTTAATTATAGTGGTTATACAGAAAAACAAAGGTTACTTGAGTAAAACTCTTTAGTTGCTATGGGGTGATTTAATTAGTTTAATTACAGTGCAATTATTTCTTCGTTTTTCACCTGTTTAGTTCCAAAGGTTGTCAAACTTACTGATCTGATTGAAACTAGAAATACTTTTACCAAAGATTTCATTGTTGAGAAACAGGTAGACACTAGAATTAGAACTTCCTGGCTCCAAAGGTTTTTCTGTTGTTTAATTTACATTTAAGAAAACCAAAGTGGTGTATACTACTTGGCCCGTGACCACAAACAATGCTACTATGTTTTAAAGCCTCTTAAATGACTCTGGTAAGTTGCTAAAAGAACATTTTGGACACAATAAAAACTTAAGACGTCTAGATGTAGTCTGCGCAAATTTAAAGCAGCTAAATGGAGCGACCAGCGATATTTAAAAAAATAATTTTTTGAGGAAACAATTTCAAAAATGTGATGGTTAAGGTACATACATTTAAAGAATATTAAAATTCAAACCAGGCCTGGTCATTATTTTATTTTTCTGCTTTATAAGAACATGCTGGAATTTTTGGTTAAACACAATTGGTCTATTGTTTAAACAACAGAGAAATAAGAATAATGACCAGCTTGGTTAGAATTTTGATATATCAATATATCTTATACATAAAGACATTTAAGACTTTAATGACGCACCCCGTCAATGACCTGGACGTTGTGTTCAGTATTTTGAAGAAAAAATTAACACTTTGCGCTCGTGAAGTGTTAATCCACATGCAAAAGAATTGTCCGTTGTCAGACACCATTAAATCAGATCATTAAAGAACGCGAACATAAATCCATGTTGTTAAGGTATATTTTTTTGCAATTAGGTAAAAATACCTTTTGCAAAACCAAAGTAATACTAATGTATACTTTCAGAAGCTTGTAATCCATTCACGGAAACTTTAACTTCTGCACGTTAAATTAATTGTCTTGCGCTAATCTGCCCAAATTGTTGTTTCTGTTGTCTGCTCAACAGAAGCGTCATTCCTTTTTTATTTTGCACACAGCAATTTTATCGCATTTTAAAAATGCTGATATGGGCGAATACGCAACCGGACAGTACTTAGAATGCTTTTCAATCGCCTATAAAAATTGCATGGGTTTTGCTTCGCTCATAAACGAAAGAAAATTCCTGAATCACCCCCCACTTTTATCAAAAAGCTTATTTTATGTCTTTTCCCTTTGAAGTTTACCGTGTTGTGATAAAAAATGTCATACTACGAAGATCGAAATTATTTTGCTCAAATAAATGCAATAGTGGTAAAAAATAATGTTTTTATTGATTAACACACCCGCCCAAAAGAGAAAAAGACCGAAAAAGATAAAGGGTAGCAACTTCAATTAAATATTTATATTCACAAATTAGTTTTGTCATGGTAGCCCAGTTGGCTAGCACGTTGCACTTAGATGCAATGTTTTGCTGCGGTGCTGGTTCGAATCTCCCTAGGAGTCGTTTTTCTAAAAAACATTTGCGCATGAAAGCTCGTTGATGCTCGTTGCAATTGACCATTTGGGACATAGTTAGATAGTTAGTTAGTTACGAGTTGGAAACCAATACTATCCTTGCAGCGAGATAGTAATAAACCCAAACCTGTGGCATCAGACACTACTAGCACCAACTGAAGCAGCGGTCAGGTAACTGCTTAAAAATTATAATTTCTGTGAAGTATTTATGCAATGTAGGCATGAAACATTCTTTAAATACAAAAAATATATTTTAACTGTCCTTAAATTTTCTTCTTTCTACTTGAGGGGTTACGGTTTTAGCTTTGAACTTTTGATTAAGCATGTTGCTTAATCATAATTTTTAATCGAGTGGTATGTGGTAAAACATTCCTTATAATAATATATCTAAAGTCTGTTTTCTCTACATCCTTTTAGTCTGTTTGTTTCTTTGTCCAAATCAGGTAAGAAAGACAAAATCTTCCAGCTATAAAGAACAAATGCGATATATTTTACCAACTTTGTTATGATTGCTTGTGTGTCCCTAACTAAACAAAAAGTCTGAATTTTATAACTAACCAATCACAAGTTTTCCATTGTCAAATGCC
>JASGCC010000585.1:0-73062 GCA_030067915.1 Hydractinia echinata
CTACCCCTTCTGAAAATGTCCAGGTTCACATGCCAGAGCTTAGAGTGTCCTCAGGACTTTTGATCATCAGTTGTTTCTATATTCTCCCAATTATTTAATGTCACAATAATTGCCGACTTTTGCATTGTCATTTTCTACGATAAATATTTGTAGTTAATCTTGCGGACGTCGTATTACGCCGCAAAAGATAGTAGGTCAGTGTTTGTGCGTGCAATCTTGGCTTTTTCATTTGACAGGAGGCAATAGAAGGGCAGACAACACAAGAAAGCGCAAGTATTGCGCACGCAATCTCCCTTTCTGCAAAGTGCTTTGGAGTTCTCTCATCAGCGTCGGTGGTGTAAAGGTTAGCATTTTGCCTTCCAAGCAATAGATCCGGGTTCAATTCCCGGCTGACGCATTTTGCTTTTAGATTTTATTTCTAGCTATTAACTTCGGTTCTTGTGGTTCGTACTTGAGAGATGATTAGAAGAGCAATCCTTTATGGCAGGGTTGAATTCTTTGAGTTATCAAGTTACAAGGGAAAAGCATATAACACGAAAGATGCCCATATTTTGACCGCGTAAGTGCCTTACGTTTAATAAATCTAACATTTCTGCTATCAACGTCGGTGGTGTAAAGGTTAGCACTGCTGCCTTCCAAGCAATAGATCCGGGTTCGTTTTAATGGCCCACGCATTTTAATATGAGGTTGTAGAATAATCATACCGAAATGTATTGAAGTAAAATTTGCCTCGATAATATTGGAACAGCCTAATTCTCTATTAGACTACCCCTTCTGAAAATGTCCAGGTTCACATCACAGTGCTTAGAGTGTCCTCAGGGCTTTGGATCTTCAGTTGTTTCGTATTCTCCCAAATATTTAATGTCACCATAACTGCCGACTTTCGCATTGTCCTTTTCTACGATAAATATTTGTAGTTAATTTTGCAGACGTCATATTACGCTGCAGAAAGATAGCTAGGTCATTTTTTGCGTGCAATCTTGGCTTTTTCATTTGACAGGTTGCAATAGAAGGGCAGACAACACACGAAAGCGCAAGTATTGCGCGCACGCATCTCCCTTTCTGCAAAGTGCTTTGGAGTTCTCTCATCAGCGTCGGTGGTGTAAAGGTTAGCATTGTTGCATTCCAAGCAATTGATCCGGGTTCAATTCCCGGCTGACGCATTTTGCTTCTAGATTTTATTTCTAGTCTATTAACTTCGGTATTTGTGATTCGTCTTTGAGGGACGATTAGAAGAGCAATCTTTTATGGCAGGGTTGAATGTTTTTGAATTATCAAGTCACAAGGGAAAAGCATATAAGACGAAAGATGGCCATATTTTGATCGCAGAAGTACCTTACGTTTAATAAATCTAACATATTTGCTAACAACGGCGGTGGTGTAAAGGTTAGCATTGTTGCCTTCTAAGCAATAGATCCGGGTTCGATTCCCGGCCGACACATTTCAATACGAGGTTGTAGAATAATCATACCGAAATGTATTGAGCCAAAATGTACCTCCATAATATTGGAACAGCCTAGTTCTTTGTTAGACTACCCCTTCTAAAAATGTCCAAGTTCACATGTCAGAGCTTAGAGTGTCCTCAGGACTTTAGATCATCAGTTGTTTCGTATTCTCCCAATTTTTTAATGCCACAATAATTGCCGACTTTTGCATTGTCATTTTCTACGATAAATATTTGTAGTTAATCTTGCGGACGTCGTATTACGCCACAGAAAGATAGGTAGGTCTGTTTTTTGCGTGCAATATTGGCTTTTCATTTGACATGTGACAATAGAAGGGCAGACAACACAAGAAAGCGCAAGTATTTTGCGCACGAATCTCCCTTTCTGCAAAGTGCTTTGGAGTTCTGTCATCAGCGTCGGTGGTGTAAAGGTTAGCATTGTTGCCTTCCAAGCAATAGATCCGGGTTCAATTCCTGGATGACGCATTTTGCTTCTAGATTTTATTTCTAGGTTATTAACTTCGGTTCTTGTGGTTCGTACTTGAGTGATGATTAGAACAGCAATCCTTTTTGGCAGGATTGAATTCTTTGAGTTATCAAGTGACAAGTGAAAAGCATATAACACGAAAGATGCCCATATTTTGACCGCGGAAGTACCTTACGTTTAATAAATCTAACATTTCTGCTATCAACGTCGGTGGTGTAAAGGTTAGCGTTGTTGCCTTCCAAGCAATAGATCCGAGTTCAATTCCAGGCTGACGCATTTTGCTTCTAGATTTTATTTCTAGTCTACTAACTTCGGTTCTTGTGGTTCGTACTTGAGAGATGATTAGAAGAGCAATCCTTTATGGCAGGGTTGAATCTTTTGAGTTATGAAGTCACAAGGGAAAAGCATATAACACGAAAGATGCCCATATTTTGACCGCGGAAGTACCTTACGTTTATTAAATCTAACATTTCTGCTATCAAAGTCGGTGGTGTAAAGGTTAGCATTGTTGCCTTCCAAGCAATAGATCCGGGTTCGATTACCGGCCGACGCATTTCAATATGAGGTTGTAGAATAATCATACCGAAATGTATTGCGGCAAAATTTACCTCCATAAAATTGGAACAGCCTAATTCTTTATTAGACTACCCCTTTTGAAAATGTCCAGGTTCACATGCCTGAGCTCAGAGTGTCCTCAGCACTTTTGATCATCAGTTGTTTCGTATTCTCCCAATTATTTAATGTCACAATAATTGCCGATTTTTGCATTGTCATTTTCTACGATAAATATTTGTAGTTAATCTTGCGGACGTCGTATTACGCCACAGAAAGATAGGTAGGTCAGTTTTTTTATGCAATCTTGGCTTTTTCATTTGACAGGTGACAATAGAAGGGCAGACAACACAAGAAAGCACAAGTATTGCGCACACGCATATCCCTTTCTGCAAAGTGCTTTGGAGTTCACTCATCAGCGTCGGTGGTGTAAAGGTTAGCATTGTTGCCTTCCAAGCAATAGATCCGGGTTCAATTCCCGGCTGACGCATTTTGCTTCTAGATTTTATTTCTAGTCTATTAACTTCGGTTCTTGTGGTTCGTACTTGAGAGATGATTAGAAGAGCAATCCTTCATGGCAGGGTTGAATTTTTTTGAGTCATCAAGTCACAAGGGAAAAGCATATAACACGAAAGATGCCCATATTTTGACCGCGGAAGTACCTTATTTTTAATAAATCTAAAATTTCTACTATCAACGTCGGTGGTGTGAAGGTTAGCATTGTTGCCTTCCAAGCAATAGATCCGGGTTCGATTCCCGGCCCACGCATTTCAATATGAGGTTGTAGAATAATCATACCGAAATGTATTGAGGCAAAATTTACCTCCATAATATTGGAACAGCCTAATTCTTTATTAGACTACCACTTCTGAAAATGTCCAGGTTCACATGCCAGAGCTTAGAGTGTCCTCAGGACTTCTGATCATCAGTTGTTTCGTATTCTCCCATTATTTAATGTCACAATAATTGCCGACGTTTGCATTGTCATTTTCTACGATAAATATTTGTAGTTAATCTTGCGGACGTCGTATTACGCCACAGAAAGATAGGTAGGTCAGTTTTTGCGTGCAATCTTGGCTTTTTCATTTGACAGGTGACAATAGAAGGCAGACAACACAAGAAAGCGCAAGTATTTTGCCCACGAATCTCCCTTTCTGCAAAGTGCTTTGGAGTTCTGTCATCAGCGTCGGTGGTGTAAAGGTTAGCATTGTTGCCTTCCAAGCAATAGATCCGGGTTCGATTCCCGGCCGACGCATTTCAATATGAGGTTTTAGAATAATCATACCGAAAGTATTGAGGCAAAGTTTACCTCCATAATATTGGAACAGCCTAATTCCTTTATTAGACTACCCCTTCTGAAAATGTCCAGGTTCACATGCCAGAGCTTAGAGTGTCCTCAGGACTTTTGATTATCAGTTGTTTCGTATATTCTCCCAATGATTTATTGTCACAATAGTTGCCGACTTTTGCATTGTCATTTTCTACGATAAAGTATTTGTAGTTAATCTTGCGGAGTCATATTACGCCGCAGAAAGATAGGTAGGTCAGTTTTGTTGCGTGCAATCTTGGCTTTTTCATTTGACAGGAGACAATAGAAGGGCAGACAACACAAGAAACGCGCAAGTATTGCGCGCACGCATCTCCCTTTCTGCAAAGTGCTTTGAGTTCTCTCATCAGCGTCGGTGGTTAAAGGTTAGCATTGTTGCCTTCCAAGCAATAGATCCGGGTTCAATTCCCGGCTGACGCATTTTGCTTCTAGATTTTATTTCTAGTCTATTAACTTCGGTTCTTGTGGTTCGTACTTGAGAGATGATTAGAAGAGCAATCCTTTATGGCAGGGTTGAATTTTTTGAGTTATCAAGTCACAAGAAAAGCACATAACACGAAAGATGCCCATATTTTGACGCGAAGTACCTTACGTTTAATAAATCTAACACTTTGTCTGTATCAGCGTCGGTGGTGTAAAGGTTAGCATTGTTGCCTTCCAAGCAATAGATCTGGGTTCGATTCCCGGCCGACGCATTTCAATATGAAGGTTGTAGAATAATCATACCGAAATGTATTGAGGCAAAGTTTACCTCCATAATATTGGAACAGCCTAATTTCTTTATTAGACTACCCCTGAAAATGTCCAGGTTCACATGCCAGAGCTTAGAGTGTCCTCAGGACTTTTGATCATCAGTTGTTTCGTATATTCTCCCAATTATTTGTGGTCACAATAATTGCCGACTTTTGCAATGTCATTTTCTACGAAAAGTATTTGTATTTAATCATGCGGACGTCATATTACGCCGCAGAAAGATAGGTAGGTCAGTTTTGTGCGTGCAATCTTGGCTTTTTCATTTCACAGGAGACAATAGAAGGGCAGACAACACAAGAAAGCGCAAGTATTTTGCGCACGAATCTCCCTTTCTGAAAAGTGCTTTGGAGTTCTGTCATCAGCGTCGGTGGTGTAAAGGTTAGCATTGTTGCCTTCCAAGCAATAGATCCGGGTTCAATTCCCGGTTGACGCATTTTGCTTCTAGATTATATTTCTAGGCTATTAACTTCGGTTCTTGTGGTTCGTACTTGAGAGATGATTAGAAGAGAAATCCTTTTTGGCAGGGTTGAATTCTTTGAGTTATCAAGTCACAAGGGAAAAGCATATAACACGAAAATGCCCATATTTTGACCGCGGAAGTACCTTACGTTTAATAAATAACATTTCTGCTATCAGCGTCGGTGGTGTAAAGGTTAGCATTGTTGTCTTCCAAGCAATTAGATCCGGTTCATTCCCGGACGCATTTTGCTTCTAGATTTTATTTCTAGTCTATTAACTTCGGTTCTTGTGGTTCGTACTTGAGAGATGATTAGAAGAGCAATCCTTTATGGCAAGGTTGAATTTTTTGAGTTATCAAGTCACAAGGGAAAAGCATATAACACGAAAGATGCCCATATTTTGACGCGAAGTACCTTACGTTTAATAAATCTAACATTCTGCTATCAACGTCGGTGGTGTAAAGGTTAGCATTGTTGCCTTCCAAGCAATAGATCCGGGTTCGATTCCCGGCCGACGCATTTCAATATGAGGTTGTAGAATAATCATACCGAAATGTATTGAGGCAAAGTTTACCTCCATAATATTGGAACAGCCTAATTCTTTATTAGACTACCCCTTCTGAAAATGTCCAGGTTCACATGCCAGAGCTTAGAGTGTCCTCAGGACTTTTGATCATCAGTTGTTTCGTATATTCTCCCAATTATTTATTGTCACAATAATTGCCGACTTTTGCATTGTCATTTTCTACGAAAAGTATTTGTAGTTAATCTTGCGGACGTCATATTACGCCGCAGAAAGATAGGTAGGTCAGTTTTGTGCGTGCAATCTTGGCTTTTTCATTTGACAGGAGACAATAGAAGGGCAGACAACACAAGAAAGCGCAAGTATTGCGCACGCATCTCCCTTTCTGCAAAGTGCTTTGAGTTCTCTCATCAGCGTCGGTGGTGTAAAGGTTAGCATTGTTGCCTTCCAAGCAATAGATCCGGGTTCAATTCCCGGCTGACGCATTTTGCTTCTAGATTTTATTTCTAGTCTATTAACTTCGGTTCTTGTGGTTCGTACTTGAGAGATGATTAGAAGAGCAATCCTTTATGGCAGGGTTGAATTTTTTGAGTTATCAAGTCACAAGGGAAAAGCATATAACACGAAAGATGCCCATATTTTGACCGCGGAAGTACCTTACGTTTAATAAATCTAACATTTCTGCTATCAACGTCGGTGGTGTAAAGGTTAGCATTGCTGCCTTCCAAGCAATAGATCCGGGTTCGATTCCGGCCGACGCATTTCAATATGAGGTTGTAGAATAATCATACCGAAATGTATTGAGGCAAAATTTACCTCCATAATATTGGAACAGCCTAATTCTTTATTAGACTACCCCTTCTGAAAATGTCCAGGTTCACATGCCAGAGCTTAGAGTGTCCTCAGGACTTTTGATCATCAGTTGTTTCGTATATCTCCCAATTATTTAATGTCACAATAATTGCCGACTTTTGCATTGTCATTTTCTACGATAAATATTTGTAGTTAATCTTGCGGACGTCGTATTACGCCGCAAAAGATAGGTAGGTCAGTTTGTGCGTGCAATCTTGGCTTTTTCATTTGACAGGACAATAGAAGGGCAGACAACACAAGAAAGCGCAAGTATTGCGCACGCATCTCCCTTTCTGCAAAGTGCTTTGGAGTTCTCTCATCAGCGTCGGTGGTGTAAAGGTTAGCATTGTTGCCTTCCAAGCAATAGATCCGGGTTCAATTCCCGGCTGACGCATTTTGCTTCTAGATTTTATTTCTAGTCTATTAACTTCGGTTCTTGTGGTTCGTACTTGAGAGATGATTAGAAGAGCAATCCTTTATGCCAGGGTTGAATTTTTCGAGTTATCAAGTCACAAGGGAAAAGCTAATAACACGAAAGATGCCCATATTTTGACAGCGGAAGTACCTTACGTTTAAAAATCTAACACTTCTGTTATCAGCGTCAGTGGTGTAAAGGTTAGCATTGTTGCCTTCCAAGCAATAGATCCGGTTCGATTCCCGGCCGACGCATTTCAATATGAGGTTTAGAATAATCATACCGAAATGTATTGAGGCAAAGTTTACCTCCATAATATTGGAACAACCTAATTCTTTATTAGACTAACCCTTCTGAAAATGTCCAGGTTCAAATGCCAGAGCTTAGAGTGTCCTCAGGCTTTTGATCATCAGTTGTTTCGTATTCTCCCAATTATTTATTGTCACAATAGTTGCCGACTTTTGCATTGTCATTTTCTACGATAAGTATTTGTGGTTAATCTTGCAGAGTCATATTACGCCGCAGAAAGATAGGTAGGTCAGTTTTGTGCGTGCAATCTTGGCTTTTTCATTTGACAGGAGACAATAGAAGGGCAGACAACACAGAAAGCGCAAGTATTGCGCGCACGCATCTCCCTTTCTGCAAAGTGCTTTTGAGTTCTCTCATCAGCGTCGGTGGTGTAAAGGTTAGCATTGATGCCTTCCAAGCAATAGATCCGGGTTCAATTCCCGGCTGACGAATTTTGCTTCTAGATTTTATTTCCAGTCTACTAACTTCGGTTCTTGTGGTTCGTACTTTGAGAGATGATTAGAAGAGCAATCCTTTTATGGCAGGGTTGTTTTTGAGTTATCAAGTCACAAGGGAAAAGCATATAACACGAAAGATGCCCATATTTTGACCGCGTAAGTGCCTTACGTTTAATAAATCTAACATTTCTGCTATCAAACGTCGGTGGTGTAAAGGTTAGCATTGCTGCCTTCCAAGCAATAGATCCGGGTTCGATTACCGGCCGACGCATTTCAATATGAGGTTGTAGAATAATCATACCGAAATGTATTGAGGCAAAGTTTACCTCCATAATAATTGGAACAACCTTTCTTTATTTGACTACCCCTTCTGAAAATGTCCAGGTTCACATGCCAGAGCTTAGAGTGTCCTCAGGACTTTTGATCATCAGTTGTTTCGTATATTCTCCCAATTATTTAATGTCACAATAATTGCCGACTTTTGCATTGTCACTTTCTACGATAAATATTTGTAGTTAATCTTGCGGACGTCGTATTACGCCGCAAAAAGATAGGTAGGTCAGTGTTGTGCGTGCAATCTTGGCTTTTTCATTTGACAGGAGGCAATAGACGGGCAGACAACACAAGAAAGCGCAAGTATTGCGCACGCATCTCCCTTTCTGCAAAGTGCTTTGGAGTTCTCTCATCAGCGTCGGTGGTGTAAAGGTTAGCATTGTTGCCTTCCAAGCAATAGATCCGGGTTCGATTACCGGCCGACGCATTTCAATATGAGGTTGTAGAATAATCATGCCGAAATGTATTGAGGCAAAGTTTACCTCCATATTAATGGAACAACCTATTTCTTTATTTGACTACCCCTTCTGAAAATGTCCAGGTTCACATGCCAGAGCTTAGAGTGTCCTCAGGACTTTTGATCATCAGTTGTTTCGTATATTCTCCCAATTATTTAATGTCACAATAATTGCCGACTTTTGCATTGTCATTTTCTACGATAATATTTGTAGTTAATCTTGCGGACGTCGTATTACGCCGCAAAAAGATAGGTAGGTCAGTGTTGTGCGTGCAATCTTGGCTTTTTCATTTGACAGGAGGCAATAGAAGGGCAGACAACACAAGAAAGCGAAGTATTGCGTGCACGCATCTCCCTTTCTGCAAAGTGCTTTGGATCTCTCTTATCAGCGTCGGTGGTGTAAAGGTTAGCATTGTTGCCTTCCAAGCAATAGATCCGGGTTCAATTCCCGGCTGACGCATTTTGCTTCTAGATTTTATTTCTAGGCTATTAACTTCGGTTCTTGTGGTTCGTACTTGGGATATGATTAGAAGAGCAATCCTTTATGGCAGGTTGAATTTTTGAGTTATCAAGTCACAAGGGAAAGCATATAACACGAAAGATGCCCATATTTTGACCGCGGAAGTACCTTACGTTTAATAAATCTAACTTTTCTGCTATCAGCGTCGGTGCTGTAAAGGTTAGCATTGTTGTCTTCCAAGCAATATATCCGGGTTCTATTCCCGGCCAATGCATTTTTCATCTAAATTTTATTTCTAGTCTATTAACTTCGTTCTTGCGGTTCGTACTTGAGAGGTGATTAGAAGAGCAATCCTTTATGGCAAGGTTAAATTTTTTGAGTTATCAAGTCACGAGGGAAAAGCATATAACACGAAAGATGCCCATATTTTGATCGCGGAAGTACCTTACGTTTAGTAAATCTAACACTTCCGTTATCAGCGTCGGTGGTGTAAAGGTTAGCATTGTTGCCTTCCAAGCAATAGATCCGGGTTCGATTCCCGGCCGACGCATTTCAATATGAGGTTTTAGAATAATCATACCGAAATGTATTGAGGCAAAGTTTACCTCCATAATATTGGAACAACCTAATTCTTTATTAGACTACCCCTTCTGAAAATGTCCAGGTTCAAATGCCAGAGCTTAGAGTGTCCTCAGGACTTTTGATCATTAGTTGTTTCGTATATTCTCCCAATTATTTATTGTCACAATAGTTGCCGACTTTTGCATTGTCATTTTCTACGATAAGTATTTGTAGTTAATCTTGCGGAGTCATATTACGCCGCAGAAAGATAGGTAGGTCAGTTTTGTGCGTGCAATCTTGGTTTTTTCATTTGACAGGAGACAATAGAAGGGCAGACAACACAAGAAAGCGCAAGTATTGCGCGCACGCATCTCCTTTTCTGCAAAGTGCTTTTGAGTTCTCTCATCAGCGTCGGTGGTGTAAAGGTTAGCATTGTTGCCTTCCAAGCAATAGATCCGGGTTCGATTCCCGGCCGACGCATTTCAATATGAGGTTTTAGAATAATCATACCGAAATGTATTGAGGCAAAGTTTACCTCCATAATAATGGAACAACCTATTTCTTTATTTGACTACCCCTTCTGAAAATGTCCAGGTTCACATGCCAGAGCTTAGAGTGTCCTCAGGACTTTTGATCATCAGTTGTTTCGTATATTCTCCCAATTATTTAATGTCACAATAATTGCCGACTTTTGCATTGTCATTTTCTACGATAAATATTTGTAGTTAATCTTGCGGACGTCGTATTACGCCGCAAAAAGATAGGTAGGTCAGTTTGTGCGTGCAATCTTGGCTTTTTCATTTGACAGGAGCAATAGAAGGGCAGACAACACAAGAAAGCGCAAGTATTGCGCACGCATCTCCCTTTCTGCAAAGTGCTTTGGAGTTCTCTCATCAGCGTCGGTGGTGTAAAGGTTAGCATTGTTGCCTTCCAAGCAATAGATCCGGGTTCAATTCCCGGCTGACGCATTTTGCTTTAGATTTTATTTCTAGTCTATTAACTTCGGTTCTTGTGGTTCGTACTTGAGAGATGATTAGAAGAGCAATCCTTTATGGCAGGGTTGAATTTTTGAGTTATCAAGTCACAAGGGAAAAGCATATAACACGAAAGATGCCCATATTTTGACCGCGTAAGTGCCTTACGTTTAATAAATCTAACATTTCTGCTATCAACGTCGGTGGTGTAAAGGTTAGCATTGCTGCCTTCCAAGCAATAGATCCGGGTTCGTTTACGGCCGACGCATTTCAATATGAGGTTGTAGAATAATCATACCGAAATGTATTGAGGCAAAATTTACCTCCATAATATTGGAACAGCCTAATTCTTTATTAGACTACCCCTTCTGAAAATGTCCAGGTTCACATGCCAGAGCTTAGAGTGTCCTCAGGACTTTTGATCATCAGTTGTCTCGTATATTCTCCCAATTATTTAATGTCACAATAATTGCCAACCTTTGCATTGTCATTTTCTACGATAAATATTTGTAGTTAATCTTGCGGACGTCGTATTACGCCGCAGAAAGATAGGTAGGTCAGTTTTGTGCGTGCAATCTTGGCTTTTTCATTTGACAGGAGACAATAGAAGGGCAGACAACACAAGAAAGCGCAAGTTTGCGCACGCATCTCCCTTTCTGCAAAGTGCTTTGGAGTTCTCTCATCAGCGTCGGTGGTGTAAAGGTTAGCATTGTTGCCTTCCAAGCAATAGATCCGGGTTCAATTCCCGGCTGCATTTTGCTTCTAGATTTTATTTCTAGTCTATTAACTTCGGTTCTTGTGGTTCGTACTTGAGAGATGATTAGAAGAGCAATCCTTTATGGCAGGGTTGAATTTTTTGAGTTATCAAGTCACAAGGGAAAAGCATATAACACGAAAGATGCCCATATTTTGACCGCGTAAGTGCCTTACGTTTAATAAATCTAACATTTCTGCTATCAACGTCGGTGGTGTAAAGGTTAGCATTGCTGCCTTCCAAGCAATAGATCCGGGTTCGATTACCGGCCGACGCATTTCAATATGAGGTTGTAGAATAATCATACCGAAATGTATTGAGGCAAAGTTTACCTCCATAATATGGAACAACCTATTCTTTATTAGACTACCCCTTCTGAAAATGTCCAGGTTCACATGCCAGAGCTTAGAGTGTCCTCAGGACTTTTGATCATCAGTTGTTTCGTATATTCTCCCAATTATTTAATGTCACAATAATTGCCGACTTTTGCATTGTCATTTTCTACGATAAATATTTGTAGTTAATCTTGCGGACGTCGTATTACGCCGCAAAAAGATAGGTAGGTCAGTTTGTGCGTGCAATCTTGGCTTTTTCATTTGACAGGAGGCAATAGAAGGGCAGACAACACAAGAAAGCGCAAGTATTTTGCGCACGCATCTCCCTTTCTGCAAAGTGCTTTGGAGTTCTCTCATCAGCGTCGGTGGTGTAAAGGTTAGCATTGTTGCCTTCCAAGCAATAGATCCGGGTTCAATTCCCGGCTGACGCATTTTGCTTCTAGATTTTATTTCTAGCTATTAACTTCGGTTCTTGTGGTTCGTACTTGAGAGATGATTAGAAGAGCAATCCTTTATGGCAGGGTTGAATTTTTGAGTTATCAAGTACAAGGGAAAAGCATATAACACGAAAGATGCCCATATTTTGACCGCGTAAGTGCCTTACGTTTAATAAATCTAACATTTCTGCTATCAACGTCGGTGGTGTAAAGGTTAGCATTGCTGCCTTCCAAGCAATAGATCCGGGTTCGTTTAATGGGCCGACGCATTTCAATATGAGGTTTGTAGAATAATCATACCGAAATGTATTGAGGCAAATTTACCTCCATAATATTGGAACAGCCTAATTCTTTATTAGACCACCCCTCTGAAAATGTCCAGGTTCACATGGCCAGAGCTAGAGTGTCCTAAGGACTTTTGATCATCAGTTGTTTCGTATATTCTCCCAATTATTTAATGTCACAATAATTGCCGACTTTTGCATTGTTATTTTCTACGATAAATATTTGTAGTTAATCTTGCGGACGTCGTATTCCGCCGCAGAAAGATAGGTAGGTCAGTTTTGTGGCGTGCAATCTTGGCTTTTTCATTTGACAGGAGACAATAGAAGGGCAGACAACACAAGGAAAGCGCAAGTATTGCGCGCACGGCATCTCCCTTTCTGCAAAGTGCTTTTGAGTTCTCTCATCAGCGTCGGTGGTGTAAAGGTTAGCATTGTTGCCTTCCAAGCAATAGATCCGGGTTCAATTCCCGGCTGACGCATTTTGCTTCTAGATTTTATTTCCAGTCTACCAACTTCGGTTCCTGTGGTTCGTACTTGAGAGATGATTAGAAGAGCAATCCTTTATGGCAGGGTTGAATTTTTTGAGTTATCAAGTTACAAGGGAAAAGCATATAACACGAAAGATGCCCATATTTTGACCGCGTAAGTGCCTTACGTTTAATAAATCTAACAATTCTGCTATCAACGTCGGTGGTGTAAAGGTTAGCATTGCTGCCTTCCAAGCAATAGATCCGGGTTCGATTACCGGCCGACGCATTTCAATATGAGGTTGTAGAATAATCATACCGAAATGTATTGAGGCAAAGTTTACCTCCATAATAATGGAACAACCTATTTCTTTATTTGACTACCCCTTCTGAAAATGTCCAGGTTCACATGCAGAGCTTAGAGTGTCCTCAGGACTTTTTGATCATCAGTTGTTTCGTATATTCTCCCAATTATTTAATGTCACAATAATTGCCGACTTTTGCATTGTCATTTTCTACGATAAATATTTGTAGTTAATCTTGCGGACGTCGTATTACGCCGCAAAAAGATAGGTAGGTCAGTTGTTGTGCGTGCAATCTTGGCTTTTTCATTTGACAGGAGGCAATAGAAGGGCAGACAACACAAGAAAGCGCAAGTATTTGCGCACGCATCTCCCTTTCTGCCAAAGTGCTTTGGAGTTCTCTCATCAGCGTCGGTGGTGTAAAAGTTAGCATTGTTGCCTTCCAAGCAATAGATCCGGGTTCAATTCCCGGCTGACGCATTTTGCTTTTAGATTTTATTTCTAGGCTATTAACTTCGGTTCTTGTGGTTCGTACTTGAGAGATGATTAGAAGAGCAATCCTTTATGGCAGGGTTGAATTCTTTGAGTTATCAAGTTACAAGGGAAAAGCATATAACACAAAAGATGCCCATATTTTGACCGCGTAAGTGCCTTACGTTTAATAAATCTAACATTTCTGCTATCAACGTCGGTGGTGTAAAGGTTAGCATTGCTGCCTTTCCAAGCAATAGATCCGGGTTCGTTTAATGGCCGACGCATTTCAATATGAGGTTGTAGAATAATCATACCGAAATGAATTGAGGCAAAATTTACCTCCATAATATTGGAACAGCCTAATTCTTTATTAGACTACCCCCTCTGAAAATGTCCAGGTTCACATGCCAGAGCTAAGAGTGTCCTAAGGACTTTTGATCATCAGTTGTTTCGTATATTCTCCCAATTATTTAATGTCACAATAATTGCCGACTTTTGCATTGTTATTTCTACGATAAATATTTGTTAGTTAATCTTGCGGACGTCGTATTCCGCCGCAGAAAGATAGGTAGGTCAGTTTTGTGCGTGCAATCTTGGCTTTTTCATTTGACAGGAGACAATAGAAGGGCAGACAACACAAGAAAGCGCAAGTATTGCGCGCACGCATCTCCCTTTCTGCAAAGTGCTTTGAGTTCTCTCATCAGCGTCGGTGGGTGTAAAGGTTAGCATTGTTGCCTTCCAAGCAATAGATCCGGGTTCAATTCCCGGCCTGACGCATTTTGCTTCTAGAATTTTATTTCCAGTCTACCAACTTCGGTTCCTGTGCGGTTCGTACTTGAGAGGTGATTAGAAGAGCAATCCTTTATGGCAGGGTTGAATTTTTTGAGTTATCAAGTCACAAGGGAAAAGCATATAACACGAAAGATGCCCATATTTTGACGCGTAAGTGCCTTACGTTTAATAAATCTAACAATTCTGCTATCAACGTCGGTGGTGTAAAGGTTAGCATTGCTGCCTTCCAAGCAATAGATCCGGGTTCGATTACCGGCCGACGCATTTCAATATGAGGTTGTAGAATAATCATACCGAAATGTATTGAGGCAAAGTTTACCTCCATAATAATGGAACAACCTATTTCTTTATTTGACTACCCCTTCTGAAAATGTTCCAGGTTCACATGCCAGAGCTTAGAGTGTCCTCAGGACTTTTGATCATCAGTTGTTTCGTATATTCTCCCAATTATTTAATGTCACAATAATTGCCGGACTTTTGCATTGTTCATTTTCTACGATAAATATTTGTTAGTTAATCTTGCGGACGTCGTATTACGCCGCAGAAAGATAGGTAGGTCAGTTTTGTGCGTGCAATCTTGGCTTTTTCATTTGACAGGAGACAATAGAAGGGCAGACAACACAAGAAAGCGCAAGTATTGCGCGCACGCATCTCCCTTTCTGCAAAGTGCTTTGAGTTCTCTCATCAGCGTCGGTGGTGTAAAGGTTAGCATTGTTGCCTTCCAAGCAATAGATCCGGGTTCAATTCCCGGCTGACGCATTTTGCTTCTAGATTTTATTTCTAGTCTATTAACTTCGGTTCTTGTGGTTCGTACTTGAGAGATGATTAGAAGAGCAATCCTTTATGGCAGGGTTGAATTTTTTGAGTTATCAAGTCACAAGGGAAAAGCATATAACACGAAAGATGCCCATATTTTGACCGCGTAAGTGCCTTACGTTTAATAAATCTAACATTCTGCTATCAACGTCGTGGTGTAAAGGTTAGCATTGCTGCCTTCCAAGCAATAGATCCGGGTTCGATTACCGGCCGACGCATTTCAATATGAGGTTGTAGAATAATCATACCGAAATGTATTGAGGCAAAGTTTACCTCCATAATATGGAACACCTATTCTTTATTTGACTACCCCTTCTGAAAATGTCCAGGTTCACATGCCAGAGCTTAGAGTGTCCTCAGGACTTTTGATCATCAGTTGTTTCGTATATTCTCCCAATTATTTAATGTCACAATAATTGCCGACTTTTGCATTGTCATTTTCTACGATAAATATTTGTAGTTAATCTTGCGGACGTCGTATTACGCCGCAAAAGATAGGTAGGTCAGTTTTGTGCGTGCAATCTTGGCTTTTTCATTTGACAGGAGGACAATAGAAGGGCAGACAACACAAGAAAGCGCAAGTATTTGCGCACGCATCTCCCTTTCTGCAAAGTGCTTTGGAGTTCTCTCATCAGCGTCGGTGGTGTAAAGGTTAGCATTGTTGCCTTCCAAGCAATAGATCCGGGTTCAATTCCCGGCTGACGCATTTTGCTTTAGATTTTATTTCTAGCTATTAACTTCGGTTCTTGTGGTTCGTACTTGAGAGATGATTAGAAGAGCAATCCTTTATGGCAGGGTTGAATTTTTTGAGTTATCAAGTACAAGGGAAAAGCATATAACACGAAAGATGCCCATATTTTGACCGCGTAAGTGCCTTACGTTTAATAAATCTAACATTTCTGCTATCAACGTCGGTGGTGTAAAGGTTAGCATTGCTGCCTTCCAAGCAATAGATCCGGGTTCGTTTATGGCCGACGCATTTCAATATGAGGTTGTAGAATAATCATACCGAAATGTATTGAGGCAAAATTTACCTCCATAATATTGGAACAGCCTAATTCTTTATTAGACTACCCCTCTGAAAATGTCCAGGTTCACATGCCAGAGCTTAGAGTGTCCTCAGGACTTTTGATCATCAGTTGTTTCGTATATTCTCCCAATTATTTAATGTCACAATAATTGCCGACTTTTGCATTGTTTTTCTACGATAAATATTTGTAGTTAATCTTGCGGACGTCGTATTCCGCCGCAGAAAGATAGGTAGGTCAGTTTTGTGCGTGCAATCTTGGCTTTTTCATTTGACAGGTGACAATAGAAGGGCAGACAACACAAGAAAGCGCAAGTATTGCGCACGCATCTCCCTTTCTGCAAAGTGCTTTGGAGTTCTCTCATCAGCGTCGGTGGTGTAAAGGTTAGCATTGTTGCCTTCCAAGCAATAGATCCGGGTTCAATTCCCGGCTGACGCATTTTTCTCTAGATTTTATTTCTAGTCTATTAACTTCGGTTCTTGGGTTCGTACTTGAGAGTGATTAGAAGAGCAATCCTTTATGGCAGGTTGAATTTTTGAGTTATCAAGTCACAAGGGAAAAGCATATAACACGAAAGATGCCCATATTTTGACCGCGTAAGTGCCTTACGTTTAATAAATCTAACATTCTGCTATCAACGTCGGTGGTGTAAAGGTTAGCATTGCTGCCTTCCAAGCAATAGATCCGGGTTCGATTACCGGCCGACGCATTTCAATATGAGGTTGTAGAATAATCATACCGAAATGTATTGAGGCAAAGTTTACCTCCATAATAATTGGAACAACCTATTTCTTTATTTGACTACCCCTTCTGAAAATGTCCAGGTTCACATGCCAGAGCTTAGAGTGTCCTCAGGACTTTTGATCATCAGTTTGTTTCGTATATTCTCCCAAATTATTTAATGTCACAATAATTGCCGACTTTTGCATTGTCATTTTCTACGATAAATATTTGTAGTTAATCTTGCGGAACGTCGTATTACGCCGCAAAAAGATAGGTAGGTCAGTGTTGTGCGTGCAATCTGGCTTTTCATTTGACAGGAGACCAATAGAAGGGCAGAACAACACAAGGAAGCGCAAGTATTGCGCGCACGCATCTCCCTTTCTGCAAAGTGCTTTGAGTTCTCTCATCAGCGTCGGGTTGGTGTAAAGGTTAGCATTGTTGCCTTCCAGCAATAGATCCGGGTTTAAATCCCGGCTGGACGCATTTTGCTTCTAGATTTTATTTCCAGTCTACCAACTTCGGTTCTTGTGGTTCGTTACTTGAGAGATGATTAGAAGAGCAATCCTTTATGGCAGGGTTGAATTCTTTGAGTTATCAAGTACAAGGGAAAAGCATATAACACGAAAGATGCCAATTTTTGACCGCGAAAGTACCTTACGTTTAATAAATCTAACATTTCTGTTAACAGCGTCGGTGGTGTAAAGGTTAGCATTGTTGCCGTCCAAGCAATAGATCCGGCTTCGATTCCCGGCCGACGCATTTCAATATGAGGTTGTAGAATAATCATACCGAAATGTATTTAAGTAAAATTTGCCACCATAATATTGGAACAGCCTAATTCTCTATTAGACTACCCCTTCTGAAAATGCCAGGTTCACATGACAGTGCTTAGAGATTCCTCAGGACTTTGGATCATTCAGTTGTTTCGTTATTCTCCCAAATATTTAATGTCACCATAAATTGCCGACTTTCGCATTGTCCTTTTCTACGATAAATATTTGTAGTTAATTTTGCAACGTCATATTACGCTTCAGAAAAGATAGGTAGGTCATTTTTTAGCGTGCAATCTTGGCTTTTTCATTTGACAGATGACAATAGAAGGGCAGACAACACAAGAAAGCGCAAGTATTGCGTGCACGCATCTCCCTTTCTGCAAAGTGCTTTGGAGTTCTCTCATCAGCGTCGGTGGTGTAAAGGTTAGCATTGTTGCCTTCCAAGCAATAGATCCGGGTTCAATTCCCGGCTGACGCATTTTACTTCTAGATTTTATTCTAGTCTATTAACTGCGGTTCTTGTGGTTCGTACTTGGGATATGATTAGAAGAGCAATCCTTTATGGCAGGGTTGAATTTTTGAGTTATCAAGTCCACAAGGGCAAAGCATATAACACGAAAGATGCCCATATTTTGACCGCGGAAGTACCTTACGTTTAATAAATCTAACATTTCTGCTATCAGCGTCGGTGGTGTAAAGGTTAGCATTGTTGTCTTCAAGCAATATATCCGGGTTCTATTCCCGGCAATGCATTTTTCATCTAAACTTTATTTCTAGTCTATTAACTTCGGTTCTTGTGGTTCGTACTTGAGAGATGATTAGAAGAGCAATCCTTTATGGCAAGGTTGAATTTTTGAGTTATCAAGTCACAAGGGAAAAGCATATAACACGAAAGATGCCCATATTTTGACGCGTAAGTGCCTTACGTTTAATAAATCTAACATTTCTGCTATCAACGTCGGTGGTGTAAAGGTTAGCATTGCTGCCTTCCAAGCAATAGATCCGGGTTCGATTACCGGCCGACGCATTTCAATATGAGGTTGTAGAATAATCATACCGAAATGTATTGAGGCAAAATTTACCTCCATAATATTGGAACAGCCTAATTCTTTATTAGACTACCCCTTCTGAAAATGTCCAGGTTCACATGCCAGAGCTTAGAGTGTCCTCAGGACTTTGATCATCAGTTGTTTCGTATATTCTCCCAATTATTTAATGTCACAATAATTGCCGACTTTTGCAATTGTTCATTTTCTACGATAAATATTTGTAGTTAATCTTGCGGACGTCGTATTCCGCCGCAGAAAGATAGGTAGGTCAGTTTTTGTGCGTGCAATCTTGGCTTTTCATTTGACAGGTGACAATAGAAGGGCAGACAACACAAGAAAGCGCCAAGTATTGCGTGCACGCATCTCCCTTTTCTGCAAAGTGCTTTGGAGTTCTCTCATCAGCGTCGGTGGTGTAAAGGTTAGCATTGTTGTCTTCCAAGCAATATATCCGGGTTCTATTCCCGGCCAATGCATTTTCATCTAAATTTTGATTTCTAGTCTATTAACTTCGGTTCTTAGTGGTTCGTACTTGAGAGATGATTAGAAGAGCAATCCTTTATGGCAAGGTTGAATTTTTTGAGTTATCAAGTCACAAGGGGAAAAACATATAACACGAAAGATGCCCATATTTTGACCCGCGTAAGTGTCTTACGTTTAATAAATCTAACATTTCTTGCTATCAACGTTGGTGGTGTAAAGGTTAGCATTGCTGCCTTCCAAGCAATAGATCAGGTTCGTTTAATGGCGACGCATTTCAATATGAGGTTGTAGAATAATCATACCGAAATGTATTGAGGCAAAATTTACCTCCATAATATTGGAACAGCCTAATTCTTATTAGACTACCCCCTCTGAAAATGTCCAGGTTCACATGCCAGAGCTAAGAGTGTCCTAAGGACTTTTGATCATCAGTTGTTTCGTATATTCTCCCAATTATTTAATGTCACAATAATTGCCGACTTTTGCATTGTTATTTTCTACGATAAATATTTGTAGTTAATCTTGCGGACGTCGTATTCCGCCGCAGAAAGATAGGTAGGTCAGTTTTGTGCGTGCAATCTTGGCTTTTTCACTTCACAGGAGACAATAGAAGGGCAGACAACACAAGAAAACGCAAGTATTTTGCGCACGCATCTCCCTTTCTGCAAAGTGCTTTGGAGTTCTCTCATCAGCGTCGGTGGTGCAAAGGTTAGCATTGTTGCCTTCCAAGCAATAGATCCGGGTTCAATTCCCGGCTGACGCATTTTGCTTTTAGATTTTATTTCTAGGCAATTAACTTCGGTTCTTGTGGTTCGTACTTGAGAGATGATTAGAAGAGCAATCCTTTATGGCACGGTTGAATTCTTTGAGTTATCAAGTTACAAGGGAAAAGCATATAACACGAAAGATGCCAATTTTTTGACCGCGGAAGTACCTTACGTTTAATAAATCTAACATTTCTGTTAACAGCGTCGGTGGTGTAAAGGTTAGCATTGTTGCCGTCCAAGCAGTAGATTCGGCTTCGATTCCCGGCCGACGCATTTCAATATGAGGTTGTAGAATAATCATACCGAAATGTAATTAAGTAAAATTTGCCTCCATAATATTGGAACAGCCTAATTCTCTATTAGACTACCCCTTCTGAAAATGGCCAGGTTCACATGACAGTGCTTAGAGATTCCTCAGGACTTTGGATCTTCAGTTGTTTCGTATTCTCCCAAATATTTAATGTCACCATAACTGCCGACTTTCGCATTGTCCTTTTCTACGATAAATATTTGTAGTTAATTTTGCAGACGTCATATTACGCTTCAGAAAGATAGGTAGATCATTTTTTGCGTGCAATCTTGGCTTTTTCATTTGACAGGTGACAATAGAAGGGCAGACAACACAAAGAAAGCGCAAGTATTGCGTGCACGCATCTCCCTTTCTGCAAAGTGCTTTTGGAGTTCTCTCATCAGCGTCGGTGGTGTAAAGGTTAGCATTGTTGCCTTCCAAGCAATAGATCCGGGTTCAATTCCCGGCTGACGCATTTTGCTTCTAGATTTTATTTCTAGTCTATTAACTTCGGTTCTTGTGGTTCGTCACTTGGGATATGATTAGAAGAGCAATCCTTTATGGCAGGGGTTGAATTTTTTGAGTTATCAAGTTCACAAGGGAAAAGCATATAACACGAAAGATGCCCATATTTGATCGCGGAAGTTACCTTACGTTTAATAAATCTAACATTTCTGCTATCAGTGTCGGTGGTGTAAAGCTTAGCATTGTTGCCCTTCCAAGCAAAGAGTCCGGGTTTCTATTCCCAGGCCAAGCATTTTTCATCTAAATTTTATTTCTTAAGGTCTATTAACTTCGGTTCTAGTGGTTCGTACTTGAGAGATGATTAGAAGAGCAAGTCCTGTATGGCCAAGGGTTGAATTTTTTTGAGTTATCAAGTCACAAGGGAAAAACATATAACACGAAAGATGCCCAATTTTGAGCGCGTAAGTTCTTACGTTTTAATAAAGCTAACATTCTGCTACAACGTCGGTGGTGTAAAGTTAGCATTGCTGCCTTCCAAGCAATAGATCCGGGTTCGTTTAACGGCCGACGCATTTCAATATTGAGGTTGTAGAATAATCATACCGAAATGTATTTAAGTAAAATTTGCCTCCATAATATTGGAACAGCCTAATTCTCTATTAGACTACCCTTCTGAAAATGTCCAGGTTCACATCCCAGAGCTTAGAGTGTCCTCAGACTTTTGATCATCAGTTAGTTTCGCATATTCTCCAATTATTTAATGTCACCATAACTGCCGACTTTCGCATTGTCTTTTCTACGATAAATATTTGTAGTTAATTTTGCAGACGTCGTATTACGCTGCAGAAAGATAGTAGGTCATTTTTTGCGTGCAATCTTGGCTTTTTCATTTGACAGGAGGCAATAGAAGGGCAGACAACACAAGAAAGCGCAAGTATTGCGGCACGCATCTCCCTTTCTGCAAAGTGCTTTGGAGTTCTCTCATCAGCGTCAGGTGGTGTAAAGGTTAGCATTGTTGCCTTCCAAGCAATAGATCCGGGTTCAATTCCCGGCTGACGCATTTTGCTTTTAGATTTTATTTCTAGTCTATTAAACTTCGGTTCTTGTGGTTCGTACTTGAGAGATGATTAGAAGAGCAATCCTTTATGGCAGGGTTGAATTCTTTGAGTTATCAAGTTACAAGGGAAAAGCATATAACACGAAAGATGCCCATTTTTTGACCGCGGAAGTACCTTACGTTTAATAAATCTAACATTTCTGTTATCAGCGTCGGTGGTGTAAAGGTTAGCATTGTTGCCTTCCAAGCAATAGATCCGGGTTCGTTTCCCGGCCGGACGCATTTCAATATGAGGTTGTAGAATAATCATACCGAAATGTATTGAGGCAAAATTTACCTCCATAATATTGGAACAGCTAATTCTTTATTAGACTACCCCTTCTGAAAATGTCCAGGTTCACATGCCAGAGCTTAGAGTGTCCTCAGGACTTTTGATCATCAGTTGTTTCGTATATTCTCCCAATATTAATGTCACAATAGTTGCCGACTTTTGCATTGTCATTTTCTACGATAAATATTTGTAGTTAATCTTGCGGAGTCATATTACGCCGCAGAAAGATAGTAGGTCAGTTTTGTCGCGTGCAATCTTGGCTTTTTCATTTGACAGGAGACAATAGAAGGGCAGACAACACAAGAAAGCGCAAGTATTGCGCGCATGCATCTCCCTTTCTGCAAAGTGCTTTGGAGTTCTCTCATCAGCGTCGGTGGTGTAAAGGTTAGCATTGTTGTCTTCCAAGCAATAGATCCGGGTTCAATTCCCGGCTGACGCATTTTGCTTTTAGATTTTATTTCTAGGCTATTAACTTCGGTTCTTGTGGTTCGTACTTGAGAGATGATTAGAAGAGCAATCCTTTATGGCAGGGTTGAATTCTTTGAGTTATCAAGTTACAAGGGAAAAGCATATAACACGAAAGATGCCCATTTTTTGACCGCGGAAGTACCTTACGTTTAATAAATCTAACATTTCTGTTAACAGCGTCGGTGGTGTAAAGGTTAGCATTGTTGCCGTCCAAGCAATAGATCCGGCTTCGATTTCCCGGCCGACGCATTTCAATATGAGTTGTAGAATAATCATACCGAAATGTATTTAAGTAAAAATTTGCCTCATAATATTGGAACAGCCTAATTCTCTATTTAGACTACCCCTTCTGAAAATGGCCAGGTTCACATGACAGTGCTTAGAGAGTCCTCAGGACTTTGGATCTTCAGTTGTTTCGTTATTCTCCCAAATATTTAATGTCCCCATAACTGCCGACTTTCGCATTGTCCTTTTCTACGATAAATATTTGTAGTTTAATTTTGCAGGACGTCATATTACGCTTCAGAAAGATAGGTAGGTCATTTTTTACGTGCAATCTTGGCTTTTTCATTTGACAGGTGACAATAGAAGGGCAGACAACACAAGAAAGCGCAAGTATTGCGCGCACGCATCTCCCTTTCTGCAAAGTGCTTTTGAGTTCTCTCATCAGCGTCGGTGGTGTAAAGGTTAGCATTGTTGCCTTCCAAGGCAATAGATCCGGGTTCAATTCCCGGCTGACGCATTTTGCTTCTAGATTTTATTTTCTAGTCTATTAACTTCGGTTCTTGTGGTTCGTACTTGAGAGATGATTAGAAGAGCAATCCTTTATGGCAGGGTTGAATTTTTTGAGTTTATCAAGTCACAAAGGAAAAGCATATAACACGAAAGATGCCCATATTTTGACCGCGTAAGTTACGTTTAATAAATCTAACATTTCTGCTATCAACGTCGGTGGTGTAATAGGTTAGCATTGCTGCCTTCCAAGCAATAGATCCGGGTTCGATTACGGCCGACGCATTTCAATATGAGGTTGTAGAATAATCATACCGAAATGTATTGAGGCAAAGTTTACCTCCATAATAGTGAACACCTATTTCTTTATTTGACTACCCCTTCTGAAAATGTCCAGGTTCACATGCCAGAGCTTAGAGTGTCCTCAGGACTTTTGATCATCAGTTGTTTCGTATATTCTCCTGAATTTTTTGAGTTATCAAGTCACAAGGGAAAGCATATAACACGAAAGATGCCCATATTTTGATCGCGGAAGTACCTTACGTTTAATAAATCTAACACTTCTGTTATCAGCGTCAGTGGTTGTAAAGGTTAGCATTGTTGCCTTCAAGGAATAGATCCGGGTTCGTTTCCGGCGACGCATTTCAATATGAGGTTTTAGAATAATCATACCGAAATGTATTGAGGACAAAGTTTACCTCCATAATATTGGAACAGCCTAATTCTTTATTAGACTACCCCTTGTGAAAATGTCCAGGTTCAAATGCCAGAGCTTAGAGTGTCCTCAGGACTTTTGTTCATCAGTTGTTTCCTATATTCTCCCAATTATTTATTGTCACAATAGTTGCCGACTTTTGCATTGTCATTTTCTACGATAAGTATTTGTAGTTAATCTTGCGGAGTCATATTACGCCGCAGAAAGATAGGTAGGTCAGTTTTGTGCATGCAATCTTGGCTTTTTCATTTGACAGGAGACAATAGAAGGGCAGACAACACAAGAAAGCGCAAGTATTGCGCGCACGCATCTCCCTTTCTGCAAAGTGCTTTGGAGTTCTCTTATCAGCGTCAGTGGTGTAAAGGTTAGCATTGTTGCCTTCCAAGCAATAGATCCGGGTTCCATTCCCGGCTGACGCATTTTGCTTTTAGATTTTATTTCTAGGCTATTAACTTCGGTTCTTGTGGTTCGTACTTGAGAGATGATTAGAAGAGCAATCCTTTATGGCAGGGTTGAATTCTTTGAGTTATCAAGTTACAAGGGAAAAGCATATAACACGAAAGATGCCCATTTTTTGACCGCGGAAGTACCTTTCGTTTAATAAATCTAACACTATGTTATCAGCGTCAGTGGTGTAAAGGTTAGCATTGTTGCCTTCCAAGCAATATATCCGGGTTCTATTCCCGGCCAATGCAATTTTCATTCTAATTTTATTTCTAGTCTATTATTCGGTTCTAGTGGTTCGTACTTGAGAGATGATTAGAAGAGCAATCCTTTATGCAAGGTTGAATTTTTTGAGTTATCAAGTCACAAGGGAAAACATATAACACGAAAGATGCCCATATTTTGACCGCGAAGTGTCTTCGTTTAATAAAGCTAACATTCTGCTATCAACGTCGGTGGTGTAAAGGTTAGCATTGCTGCCTTCCAAGCAATAGATCCGGGTTCGTTAAAACGGCCGGACGCATTTCAATATGAGGTTGTTAAGAATAATCATACCGAAATGTATTTAAGTAAAATTTGCCTCCATAATATTGGAACAGCCTAATTCTCTATTAGACTACCCCTTCTGAAATGTCCAGGTTCACATGCCAGAGCTTTAGAGTGTCCTCAGGACTTTTGATCATCAGTTGTTTCGCATATTCTCCCAATTATTTAATGTCACAATAATTGCCGACTTTGCATTGTTATTTTCTACGATAAATTATTGTAGTAATCTTCGGGACGTCGTATTACGCCGGCAAAAGATAGGTAGGTCAGTGTTGTGCGTGCAATCTTGGCTTTTTCATTTGACAGGAGGCAATTAGAAGGGCAGACAACACAAGAAAGCGCAAGTATTTTTCGCGCACGCATCTCCCTTTCTGCAAAGTGCTTTGGAGTTCTCTCATCAGCCGTCAGTGGTGTAAAGGTTAGCATTGTTGCCTTCCAAGCAATAGATCCGGGTTCAATTCCCGGCTGACGCATTTTGCTTTTAGATTTTATTTCTAGGCTATTAACTTCGGTTCTTGTGGTTCGTACTTGAGAGATGATTAGAAGAGCAATCCTTTATGGCAGGGTTGAATTCTTTGAGTTATCAAGTTACAAGGGAAAAGCATATAACACGAAAGATGCCCATTTTTTGACCGCGGAAGTACCTTTCGTTTAATAAATCTAACACATCTGTTATCAGCGTCAGTGGTGTAAAGGTTAGCATTGTTGCCTTCCAAGCAATATATCCGGGTTCTATTCCCGGCCAATGCAATTTTCATCTAAATTTTATTTCTAGTCTATTAACTTCGGTTCTAGTGGTTCGTACTTGAGAGATGATTAGAAGAGCAATCCTTTATGGCAAGGTTGAATTTTTTGAGTTATCAAGTCACAAGGGAAAAACATATAACACGAAAGATGCCCATATTTTGACCGCGTAAGTGTCTTACGTTTAATAAAGCTAACATTTCTGCTATCAACGTCGGTGGTGTAAAGGTTAGCATTGCTGCCTTCCAAGCAATAGATCCGGGTTCGTTTAACGGCCGACGCATTTCAATATGAGGTTGTAGAATAATCATACCGAAATGTATTTAAGTAAAATTTGCCTCCATAATATTGGAACAGCCTAATTCTCTATTAGACTACCCCTTCTGAAATGTCCAGGTTCACATGCCAGAGCTTAGAGTGTCCTCAGGACTTTTGATCATCAGTAGTTTCGCATATTCTCCCAATTACTTAATGTCACAATAATTGCCGACTTTTGCATTGTTATTTTCTACGATAAATATTTGTAGTTAATCTTGGGGACGTCGTATTACGCCGCAAAAAGATAGGTAGGTCAGTGTTGTGCGTGCAATCTTGGCTTTTTCATTTGACAGGAGGCAATAGAAGGGCAGACAACACAAGAAAGCGCAAGTATTTTTCGCACGCATCTCCCTTTCTGCAAAGTGCTTTGGAGTTCTCTCATCAGCGTCAGTGGTGTAAAGGTTAGCATTGTTGCCTTCCAAGCAATAGATCCGGGTTCAATTCCCGGCTGACGAATTTTGCTTTTAGATTTTATTTCTAGGCTATTAACTTCGGTTTTTGTGGTTCGTACTTGAGAGATGATTAGAAGAGCAATCCTTTATGGCAGGGTTGAATTCTTTGAGTTATCAAGTTACAAGGGAAAAGCATATAACACGAAAGATGCCCATTTTTTGACCGCGGAAGTACCTTACGTTTAATAAACCTAACACTTCTGTTATCAGCGTCAGTGGTGTAAAGGTTAGCATTGATGCCTTCCAAGTAATAGATCCGGGTTCGTTTCCCGGCCGACGCATTTCAATATGAGGTTGTAGAATAATCATACCGAAATGTATTGAGGCAAAGTTTACCTCCATAATAATGGAACAACCTATTTCTTTATTTGACTACCCCTTCTGAAAATGTCCAGGTTCACATGCCAGAGCTTAGAGTGTCCTCAGGACTTTTGATCATCAGTTGTTTCGTATATTCTCCCAATTATTTAATGTGGCAATAATTGCCGACTTTTGCATTGTCATTTTCTACGATAAATATTTGTAGTTAATCTTGCGGACGTCGTATTACGCCGCAAAAAGATAGGTAGGTCAGTGTTATGCGTGCAATCTCGGCTTTTTCATTTGACAGGAGGCAATAGAAAGGCAGACAACACAAGAAAGCGCAAGTATTTTGCGCACGCATCTCCCTTTCTGCAAAGTGCTTTGGAGTTCTCTCATCAGCGTCGGTGGTGTAAAGGTTAGCATTGTTGCCTTCCATGCAATAGATCCGGGTTCAATTCCCGGCTGACGCATTTTGCTTTTAGATTTTATTTCTAGGCTATTAACTTCGGTTCTTGTGGTTCGTACTTGAGAGATGATTAGAAGAGCAATCCTTTATGGCAGGGTTGAATTCTTTGATTTATCAAGTTACAAGGGAAAAGCATATAACACGAAAGATGCCCATTTTTTGACCGCGGAAGTACCTTACGTTTAATAAATCTAACATTTCTGTTAACAGCGTCGGTGGTGTAAAGGTTAGCATTGTTGCCGTCCAAGCAATAGATCCGGCTTCGATTCCCGGCCGACGCATTTCAATATGAGGTTGTAGAATAATCATACCGAAATTTATTTAAGTAAAATTTGCCTCCATAATATTGGAACAGCCTATTTCTCTATTAGACTACCCCTTCTGAAAATGGCCAGGTTCACATGACAGTGCTTAGAGAGTCCTCAGGACTTTGGATCTTCAGTTGTTTCGTATTCTCCCAATTATTTAATGTCACCATAACTGCCGACTTTTGCATTGTCCTTTTCTACGATAAATATTTGTAGTTAATTTTGCAGACGTCATATTACGCTTCAGAAAGATAGGTAGGTCATTTTTTACGTGCAATCTTGGCTTTTTCATTTGACAAGTGACAATAGAAGGGCAGACAACACAAGAAAGCGCAAGTATTGCGTGCACGCATCTCCCTTTCTGCAAAGTGCTTTGGAGTTCTCTCATCAGCGTCGGTGGTGTAAAGGTTAGCATTGTTGCCTTCCAAGCAATAGATCCGGGTTCAATTCCCGGCTGACGCATTTTGCTTCTAGATTTATTTCTAGTCTATTAACTTCGGTTCTTGTGGTTCGTACTTGGGATATGATTAGAAGAGCAATCCTTTATGGCAGGGTGAATTTTTTTTGAGTTATCAAGTCACAAGGGAAAGCATATAACACGAAAGATGCCTATATTTTGACCGCGGAAGTACCTTACGTTTAATAAATCTAACATTTCTGCTATCAGCGTCGGTGGTGTAAAGATTAGCATTGTTGTCTTCCAAGCAATATATCCGGGTTCTATTCCCGGCCAATGCATTTTTTCATCTAAATTTTATTTCTAGTCTATTAACTTCAGTTCTAGTGGTTCGTACTTGAGAGATGATTAGAAGAGCAATCCTTTATGGCAAGGTTGAATTTTTTGAGTTATCAAGTCACAAGGGAAAAACATATAACACGAAAGATGCCCATATTTTGACCGAGTAAGTGTCTTACGTTTAATAAAGCTAACCATTTCTGCTATCAACGTCGGTGGTGTAAGATTAGCATTGCTGCCTTCCAAGCAATAGATCCGGGTTCGTTTAACGGCCGACGCATTTTAATGTGAGGTTGTAGAAATAATCATACCGAAATGTATTTAAGTAAAATTTGCCTCCATATATTGGAACAGCCTAATTCTTTATTAGACTACCCCTTCTGAAAATGTCCAGGTTCACATGCCAGAGCTTAGAGTGTCCTCAGGACTTTTGATCCTCAGTAGTTTCGCATATTCTCCCAATTATTTAATGTCCACAATAATTGCCGACTTTTGCATTGTTATTTTCTACGATAAGTATTTGTAGTTAATCTTGCGGAGTCATATTACGCCGCAGAAAGATAGGCTAGGTCAGTTTTGTGCGTGCAATCTTGGCTTTTTCATTTGACAGGAGACAATAGAAGGGCAGACAACACAAGAAAGCGCAAGTATTGCGCACACGCATCTTCCTTTCTGCAAAGTGCTTTGGAGTTCTCTCATCAGCGTCGATGGTGTAAAGGTTAGCATTGTTTGCCTTCCAAGCAATAGATCCGGGTTCAATTCCCGGCTGACGCATTTTGCTTCTAGATTTTATTTCTAGTCTACTAACTTCGGTTCTTGTGGTTCTACTTGAGAGATGATTAGAAGAGCAATCCTTAATGGCAGGGTTTGAATTTTTTGAGTTATCAAGTCACAAGGGAAAAGCATATAACACGAAAGATGCCCATATTTTGACCGCGTAAGTGCCTTACGTTTAATAAATCTAACATTTCTGCTATCAACGTCGGTGGTGTAAAGGTTAGCATTGCTGCCTTCCAAGCGATAGATCCGGGTTCGATTACCAGCCGACGCATTTCAATATGAGGTTGTAGAATAATCATACCGAAATGTATTGAGGCAAAGTTTACCTCCATAATAATGGAATAACCTATTTCTTTATTTGACTACCCCTTCTGAAAATGTCCAGGTTCACATGCCAGAGCTTAGAGTGTCCTCAGGACTTTTGATCATCAGTTGTTTCGTATATTCTCACAATTATTTAATGTCGCAATAATTGCCGACTTTTGCATTGTCATTTTCTACGATAAATATTTGTAGTTAATCTTGCGGACGTCGTATTACGCCGTAAAAAGATAGGTAGGTCAGTGTTGTGCGTGCAATCTTGGCTTTTTCATTTGACAGGAGGCAATAGAAGGGCAGACAACACAAGAAAGCGCAAGTATTGTGCGCACGCATCTCCCTTTCTGCAAAGTGCTTTGGAGTTCTCTCATCAGCGTCGGTGGTGTAAAGGTTAGCATTGTGGCCTTCCAAGCAATAGATCCGCATTCGATTCCCGGCTGACGCCTTTTGCTTCTAGATTTCATGTTCCAGCCTATTAACTTCGGTTCTTGTGGTTCGTACTTGAGAGATACTTAGAAGGGCAATCCTTTATGGCACGGTTGAATGTTTTTGAGTTATCAAGTCACAAGGGAAACGCATATAATACGAGGGATGCCGATATTTTGATAGTGGGAAGAATCTTACGCTTAATAACTCTAACATTTCTGCTATAAGCGTCGGTGGTAAAAAGGTTAGCATTGTTGCCTTCCAACAATAGATCCGGATTCGATTCCCGACCGACGCATTTCGATATGGGTTTGTAGAATAATCATTCCCAAAATGTATTGAGGGAAAATTTGCCTCCATAATATAGGAACAGCCTAATTCTCTATTGGACTACCCCTTCTGAAAATGTCCAGGTTAACATGCCTGTGCTGAGAGTGTCCTCAGGACTTTTGATCTTCAGTTGTTTCGTATTCTGCGAAATATTTAATCTCACAATAATTTCCGACTTTTGCATTGTCATTTTCTACGATAAATCTTTGTAGCTAATCTTGCCGACGTCGTATTACACCGCAGAAAGATAGGTATGTTAGTTTTGTGCGCGCAATCTTGGCTTTTTCATTTGACAGGAGACAATAGGAGGGCAGACAACACAAGAAAGCACAACTATTCCGCGCACGCATCTCCCATTCTGCAAATTACTTGAGAGTTCTCTCATCAACGTTGTTGGTGTAAAGGTTAGCATTGTTGCCTTCCAAGCATTAGATCCGGGTTCAATTCTCGGTTGACGCATTTTACTTCTAGATTTTATTTCTGGTCTATTAACTTCGGTTCTTGTGGTTTGTACTTGAGATATGATTAGAAGAGCAATCCTTTATGACAGGGTTGTCTTTTTTGAGTTATCAAGTCACAAGGGAAAAGCATATAACACGAAAGATGCCCATATTTTGACCGCGGAAGTAGCTTACGTTTAATAAATCTAACATTTCTGCTATCAGCGTCGGTGGTGTAAATGTTAGCATTGTCGCCTTCCAAGCAATAGATCCGGGTTCGATTCCCGGCCGACGCATTTCAATAGGAGTTAGTAGATTAATCATTTCCGAAATGTATTGATGCAAAGTTTGCCTCCATAATATTTGAACAGCTTAATTCTCTATTAGACTACTCCTGCTAAAATGACCAGGTTCACCTGCCAGTGCTTAGATTGTCCTCAGGTTTTTTGATCCTCAACTGTTTCGCATTCTTCCAATTATTTAATGTCCCACTTATTGCCGACTTTCGCATTGTCATTTTCTACGATAAATATTTGTAATTAATTTTGCAGACGTCGTATTACGCCGCAGAAAGACAGGTAGGTCAGTTTTGTGCGTGCAATCTTGGCTTTTTTATTTGACAGGAGACAATAGAAGGGCAGACAACACAAGAAAACACAACAATTCCGCGCACGCATCTCCCTTTCTGCAAAGTACTTGGGAGTTCTCTCTGGGAGTTCTCTCACCAGCGTCGGTGGTGTAAAGGTTAGCATTGTTGCCTTCCAAGCAATAGATCCGTGTTCGATTCCTGGCTGACGCATTTGGCTTCTAGATTTTAATTCTAGTCTATTAACTTCAGTTCTTGTTGTTCGTCCTTGAGAGACGATTAGAAGAGCAATCTGTTATGGCAGGGTTGAATGTTTTTGAGTTATCAACTCACAAGGGAAAAGCATATAACACGAAAGATGCACATATTTTGATCGCAGAAGTACCTTACGTTTAATAAATCTAACATTTCTGTTATCAGCGTCGGTGGTCTAAAGGTTAGCATTGTTGCCTTACAAGCAATAGATCCGGGTTCGATTCCCGGCCGATGCATTTCAATATGAGGTTGTAGAATAATCAAACCGAAATGTATTGAGGCAAAAATTGCCTCCATAATATTGGAACAGCCTAATTCTCTATTAGACTACCCCTTCTGAAAATGTCCAGGTTCACATGGCAGTGCTTAGAGTGTCCTCAGGACTTTTTATCTTCAGTTGTTTCGTATTCTCCCGAATATTTAATGTCACAATAACTGCCGACTTTCGATTTGTCATTTTCTACGGTAAATATTTGTAGTTAATCTTGCGGGCGTCGTATTACGCCGCAGAAAGACAAGTTGGTCAGTTTTGTGCGTGCAATCTTGGCTTTTTTATTTGACAGGAGACAATAGAAGGGCAGACAACACAAGAAAGCACAACTATTTCGCGCACGCATCTCCCTTTCTGCAAAGTACTTGAGAGTTCTCTCACCAGCGTCGGTGGTGTAAAGGTTAGCATTGTTGCCTTCCAAGCAATAGATCCGGGTTCGATTCCTGGCTGACGCATTTGGCTTCTAGATTTTATTTCTAGTCTATTAGCTTCGGTTCTTGTTGTTCGTCCTTGAGAGACGATTAGAAGAGCAATCCGTTATGGCAGGGTTGAATGTTTTTGAGTTATCAACTCACAAGGGAAAAGCATATAACACGAAAGATGCCCATATTTTGACCGCGGAAGTACCTTACGTTTAATAAATCTAACATTTCTGCTATCAGCGTCGGTGGTATAAAGGTTAGCATTGTTGCGTTCCTAGCAATAGATCCGGGTTCGATTCCCGGCCGACGCATTCCAATAGGAGGTTGTAGAATAATCATACAGAAATGTATTGAGGAAAAATTTGCCTCCATAATATTGGAACAGCCTAATTCTTTATTAGACTAGCCCTTCTGAAAATGCCCAGATTCACATGCCAGTGCTTAGCGTGTCCTCAGGACTTTTGATCATCAGTTGTTTCGTATTCTCCCGAATATTTAATGTCGCAATAACTGCTGACTTTCGCATTGTCCTTTTCTACGATAAGTATTTGTAGTTAATCTTGCGGACGTTGTATTACGCCGCAGAAAGATAGGTAGGTCAGTTTTGTGCGTGCAATATTGGCATTTTCATTTGACAGGTGACAATAGAAGGGCAGACAACACAAGAAAGCACAACTAGTCAGCGCACGCATCTCTCTTTCTGCAAAGTACTTGAGAGTTCTCTCATCAGCGTCGGTGGTGTAAAGGTAAGCATTGTTGCCTTCCAAGCAATAGATCCGGGTTCTATTCCCGGCTGATGCATTTTCCTTCTAGATTTTATTTCTAGTCTATTAACGGCGGTTCTTGTGGTTCCTACTTGCGAGATGATTAGAAGAGCAATCCTTTATGGCAGGGTTGAATGTTTTTGAGTTATCAAGTCACAAGGGAAAAGCATATAACTCGAAAGATGGCCATATTTTGTTCGCGGAAGTACCTTACTTTTAATACATCTAACATTTCTTCTATCAGCGTCGGTGGTGTAAAGGTTAGCATTGTTGCCTTCCAAGCAATAGATCCGGGTTCGATTCCCGGCCGACGCATTTCACTATGAGGTTGTAAAATAATCATACCGAAATGTATTGAGGCAAAATTAGCCTCCATAATGTTGGAACAGCCTATTTTTTTATTAGACTACCCCTTCTGAAAATGTCCAGGTTCACATGCCAGAGCTTAGAGTGTCCTCAGGACTTTTAATCATCAGTTGTTTCGTATTCTCCCAATTATTTAATGTCACAATAATTGCCGACTTTTGCATTCTCATTTTCTACGATAAATATTTGTAGTTAATCTTGCGGACGTCGTATTACGCCACAGAAATATAGGTGGATCAGTTTTGTGCGTGCAATATTGGCTTTTTCATTTGACAGGTGACAATAGAAGGGCTGATAACACAAGAAAATGCAAGTATTGCGCGCACGCATATCCCTTTTTGCAAAGTACTTGGGAGTTCTCTCATCAGCGTCTGTGGTGTAAATGTTAGCATTGTTGCCTTCCAAGAAATAGATCCGGGTTTGATTCCCGGCTGACGCATTTTGCTTCCAGATTTTATTTCTAGTCTATTAACTTCGGTTCTTGTGGTTCGTCGTTGAGAGACGATTAGAAGAGCAATCCTTTATGGAGGGTTGAATGTTTTTGAGTTATCAAGTCACAAGGGAAAAGCATATAACACAAAAGATGCCCATATTTTGATCGCGGAAGTACCTTACGTTTAATAAATCTAACATTTCTGCTATCAGCGTCGGTGGTGTAAAGGTTAGCATTGTTGCCTTCCAAGCAATAGATCCGGGTTCGATTCCCGGCTGACGCATTTGGCTTCTAGATTTTATTTCTAGTATATTAACGGCAGTTCTTGTGGTCCGTACTTGAGAGACGATTAGAAGAGCAATCCCTTATGGCAGGGTTAAGGGTTTTTGAGATGTCAAATCAGAAGGGAAAAGCATATAATAGGAAAGATGCCCATATTTTGGTCACGGATGTACCTTACATTAATAACTCTAACATTTCTGCTATCAGCGTCGGTGGTGTAAAGGTTAGCATTGTTGCCTTCCAAGCAATAGATCCGGGTTCGATTCCCGGCTGACGCATTTGGCTTCTAGATTTTATTTCTAGTATATTAACGGCAGTTCTTGTGGTCCGTACTTGAGAGATGATTAGAAGAGCAATCCTTTATGGCAATGTTGAATGTTTTTGAGTTATCAAGTCACAAGGGAAAAGCATATAACACGAAAGATGCCCATATTTTGATCGCAGAAGTACCTTACGTTTAATAAATCTAACATTTCTGCTGTCAACGTCGGTGGTGTAAAGGTTAGCATTGTTGCCTTCCAAGCAATAGATCCGGGTTCGATTCCCGGCTGACGCCTTTTGATTCTAGATTTTATTTCTAGTCTATTAACGGCGGTTCTTGTGGTTCGCACTTGAGAGTTGATTAGAAGAGCAACCCTTTATGGCAGTGTTAAATGTTTTTGAGTTATCAAGTCACAAGGGAAAAGCATATAACTCGAAAGATGGCCATATTTTGATCGCGGAAGTACCTTACGTTTAATGAATCTAACATTTCTGCTATCAGCGCCGGTGCTGTAAATGTTAGCATTGTTGCCTTCCAAGCAATAGATCCGGGTTCGATTCCCGGGCGGCGCATTTCAATATGAGGTTGTAGAATAATCATACCGAAATGTATTGAGTCAAAATTTGCCTCCATAATGTTGGAACAGCCTATTTTGTTATTAGACTACCCCTTCTGAAAATGTCCAGGTTCACATGCCAGAGCTTAGAGTGTCCTCAGGACTTTTGATCATTAGTTGTTTCGTATTCTCCCAATTATCTAATGTCACAATAATTGCCGACTTTTGCATTGTCATTTTCTACAATAAATATTTGTAGTTAATCTTGCTGAGGTCGTATTACGCCACAGAAAGATAGGTAGATCAGTTTTGTGCGTGCAATCTTGGCTTTTTCATTTGACAGGTGACAATAGAATGGCAGACAACACAAGAAATCACAACAACTCCGCGCACGCATCTCCGTTTCTGCAAAGTACTTGAGAGTTCTCCCATCAGCGTCGGTGGTGTAAAGGTTAGCATTGTTGCCTTCCAAGCATGAGATCCGGGTTCGATTCACGGCTGACGCATTTTGTTTCTAGATTTCATTTCTAGTCTATTAACGGCGGTTCTTGCGGTTCGTACTTGAGAGATGATTAGAAGAGCAATCCTTTATGGCAGGGTTGAATGTTTTTGAGTTATCAAGTAACAAGGGAATACTATATAACACAGAAGATGCCCATATTTTTATCGCGGAAGTACTTTACGTTTAATAAATCTAACATTTCTGCCATCAGCGTTGGTGATGTAAAGGTTAGCATTGTCGCCTTCCAAGCAATAGATCCGTGTTCGATTCCCGGCCGACGCATTTCAATAGGAATTTATTTCTAGTCTATTAACTTCGGTTCTTGTGGTTCGTCCTTGAGAGACGATTAGAAGAGCAATCATTTATGGCAGGGATAAGGGTTTTGAGTTATCAAATCACAAGGGAAAAGCATATAATAGGAAAGATGCCCATATTTTAATCACGGATGTACCTTACATTAATAACTCTAACATTTCTGCTATCAGCGTCGGTGGTGTAAAGGTTAGCATTGTTGCCTTCCAAGCAATAGATCCGGGTTCGATTCCCGGCTGACGCATTTTGCTCCCAGATTTTATTTCCAGTCTATTAACTTCGGTTCTTGTGGTTCGTCGTTGAGAGACAATTAGAAGAGCAATACTTTATGGCAGGGTTGATTGTTTTTGAGTTATCAAATCACAAGGGAAAAGCATATAACACAAAAGATGCCCATATTTTGATCGCGGAAGTACCTTTCGTTTAATAAATCTAACATTTCTGCTATCAGCGTCGGTGGTGTAAAGGTTAGCATTGTTGCCTTCCAAGCAATAGTTGCCGGTTCGATACCCGGCTGACGCATTTTGGTTCTAGATTTTATTTCCAGTCTATTAACGGCGGTTCTTGTGGTTCGTACTTGAGAGATGATTAGAAGGGCAATCCTTTATGGCAGGGTTGAATGTTTTTGAGTTATTAAGTCACAAGGGAAAACTATATAACACAAAAGATGCCCATATTTTGATCGCGGAAGTACCTTACGTTTAATAAATCTAACATTTCTGCCATCAGCGTCGGTGGTGTAAAGGTTAGCATTGTCGCCTTCCAAGCAATAGATCCGTGTTCGACTCCCGGCCGACGCATTTCAATAGGAATTTGTAAATTAATCATTCCCGAAATGTATTGAGGCAAAATTTGCCTCCATACTATTTGAACAGCCTAATTCTCTATTAGAGTACTACTGCTGAAAATGACCAGGTTCACCAGCCAGTGCCTAGAGTGACCTCAGGCTTTTTGATCTTCAACTGTTTCGCATTCTCCCAATTATTTAATTTCCCAATTATTGCCGACTTTCGCATTGTCATTTTCTACGATAAATATTTGTAGTTAATTTTGCAGACGTCATATTACGCTTCAGAAAGATAGGTAGGTCAGTTTTGTGCGTGCAATCTTGGATTTTTCATTTGACAGGTG
Source organism: Hydractinia echinata (assembly GCA_030067915.1). Taxonomy (NCBI): domain Eukaryota; kingdom Metazoa; phylum Cnidaria; class Hydrozoa; order Anthoathecata; family Hydractiniidae; genus Hydractinia; species Hydractinia echinata. Next base: position 36,634 of record JASGCC010000585.1, read on the forward strand.
ACAATAGAATGGCAGACAACACAAGAAAGCGCAAGTATTGCGAGCACACATCTCCCTCTCTGCAAAGTGCTTTGGAGTTCTCTCATCTGCGTCGGTGGTGTAAAGGTTAGCCTTGTTGCCTTCCAAGCAATAGGTCCGGGTTCTATTCCCGGCTGACGCATTTTGCTTCTAGATTTTATTTCTAGTCTATTAACTTCGGTTCTTGTGGTTCGTCCTTGAGAGACGATTAGAAGAGCAATCCTTTATGGCAGAGTTGAATGTTTTTGAGCTATCAAGTCACAAGCGAAGAGCATATAACACGAAAGATGCCCATATTTTGATCGCGGAAGTACCTTTCGTTTAATAAATCTAACATTTCTGCTATCAGCGTCGGTGGTGTAAAGGTTAGCATTGTTGTCTTGCAAGCAATAGATCCGGGTTCGATACCCGGCTGACGCATTTTGGTTCTAGATTTTATTTCCAGTCTATTAACGGCGGTTCTTGTGGTTCGTACTTGAGAGATGATTAGAAGGGAAATCTTTTATGGCAGGGTTGAATGTTTTTGAGTTATCAAGTCACAAGGGAAAAGCATATAACACAAAAGATGCCCAAATTTTGATCCCGGAAGTACCTTACGTTTAATAAATCTAACATTTCTGCTATCAGCGTCGGTGTTGTAAAGGTTAGCATTGTTGCCTTCCAAGCAATAGATCCGGGTTCGATACCCGGCTGACGCATTTTGCTTCTAGATTTTATTTCTAGTCTATTAACTTCGGTTCTTGTGGTTCGTCCTTGAGAGACGATTAGAAGAGCAATCCTTTATGGCAGGGTTAAGGGTTTTTGAGTTATCAAATCACAAGGGAAAAGCATATAATAGGAAAGATGCCCATATTTTAATCACGGATGTACCTTACATTAATAACTCTAACATTTCTGCTATCAGCGTCGGTGGTGTAAAGGTTAGCATTGTTGCCTTCTAAGCAATAGATCCGGGTTCGATTCCCGACTGACGCATTTTGCTTCTAGATTTTACTTCTAGTCTATTAACTTCGGTTCTTGTGGTTCGTCCTTGAGAGACGATTAGAAGAGGAATCCTTTATGGCAGAGTTGAATGTTTTTGAGCTATCAAGTCACAAGGGCAGAGCATATAGCACGAAAGATGCCCATATTTTGATCGCGGAAGTACCTTACGTTTAATAAATCTAACATTTTTGCTATCAGCGTCGGTGGTGTAAAGGTTAGCATTGTTCCCTTCCAAGCAATAGATCCGAGTTCGATTCCGGCCGACGCATTCCAATATGAGGTTGTAGACTAAACATACCGAAATGCATTGAGGCAAAATTTGCCTTCATAATATTGGAACAGCCTAATTATCTTTTAGACTACGCCTTCTGAAAATGTCCAGGTTCACATGCCAGTGCTTAGATTGGCCTCAGGACTTTTGATCTTCAGTTGTTTCGTATTCTCCCGAATATTTAATGTCACAATAACTGCCGACTTTCGCATTGTCATTTTCTACGATAAATATTTGTAGTTAATCTTGCGGACGTCGTATTACGCCGCAGAAAGATAGGTAGGTCAGTTTTGTTTGTGCAATCTTGGCTTTTTCATTTGACAGGTTACAATAGAAGGGCAGACAACACAAGAAAGCGCAAGTATTGCGCGCACGCTTCTCCCTTTTTGCAAAGTACTTGAGAGTTCTCTCATCAGCGTCGGTGGTGTAAAGGTTAGCATTGTTGCCTTCCAAGCAATAGATCCGGGTTCGATTCCTGGCTGACGCATTTTGCTCCCAGATTTTATTTCCAGTCTATTAACTTCGGTTCTTGTGGTTCGTCGTTGAGAGACGATTAGAAGAGCAATCCTTTATGGCAGGGTTGATTGTTTTTGAGTTATCAAATCACAAGGGAAAAGCATATAACACAAAAGATGCCCATATTTTGATCGCGGAAGTACCTTTCGTTCAATAAATCTAACATTTCATCTATCAGCGTCGGTGGTGTAAAGGTTAGCATTGTTGCATTCCAAGCAATAGATCCGGGTTCGATACCCGGCTGACACATTTTGGTTCTAGATATTATTTCCAGTCTATTAACGGCGGTTCTTGTGTTTCGTACTTGAGAGATGATTAGAAGGGCAATCCTTTATGGCAGGGTTGAATGTTTTTGAGTTATCAAGTCACAAGGGAAAACTATATAACACAAAAGATGCCCATATTTTGATCGCGGAAGTACTTTACGTTTAATAAATCTAACATTTCTGCCATCAGCGTCGGTGGTGTAAAGGTTAGCATTGTCGCCTTCCAAGCAATAGATCCGTGTTCGATTCCCAGCCGACGCATTTCAATAGGAATTTGTAGATTAATCATTCCCGAAATGTATTGAGGCAAAATTTGCCTCCATAATATTTGAACAGCCTAATTCTCTATTAGAGTACTCCTGCTGAAAATGACCAGGTTCACCAGCCAGTGCCTAGAGTGACCTCAGGCTTTTTGATCTTCAACTGTTTCGCATTCTCCCAATTATTTAATTTCCCAATTATTGCCGACTTTCGCATTGTCATTTTCTACGATAAATATTTGTAGTTAATTTTGCAGACGTCATATTACGCTTCAGAAAGATAGGTAGGTCAGTTTTGTGCGTGCAATCTTGGATTTTTCATTTGACAGGTGACAATAGAATGGCAGACAACACAAGAAAGCGCAAGTATTGCGAGCACACATCTCCCTCTCTGCAAAGTGCTTTGGAGTTCTCTCATCTGCGTCGGTGGTGTAAAGGTTAGCCTTGCTGCCTTCCAAGCAACAGATCCGGGTTCGATTCCCGGCTGACGCATTTTGCTCCCAGATTTTATTTCCAGTCTATTAACTTCGGTTCTTGTGGTTCGTCGTTGAGAGACGATTAGAAGAGCAATCCTTTATGGCAGGGTTGATTTTTTTTGAGTTATCAAATCACAAGGGAAAAGCATATAACACAAAAGATGCCCATATTTTGAACGCGGAAGTACCTTTCGTTTAATAAATCTAACATTTCTGCTATCAGCGTCGGTGGTGTAAAGGTTAGCATTGTTGCCTTCCAAGCAATAGAGCCGGGTTCGATACCCGGCTGACGCATTTTGGTTCTAGATTTTATTTCCAGTCTATTAACGGCGGTTCTTGTGGTTCGTACTTGAGAGATGATTAGAAGGGCAATCCTTTATGGCAGGGTTAAAGGTTTTTGAATTATCAAATCACAAGGGAAAACCATATAATACGAAAGATGCCCATATTTTGGTCACGGATATACCTTACATTAATAACTCTAACATTTCTGCTATCAGCGTCGGTGGTGTAAAGGTTAACATTGTCGCCTTCCAAGCAATTGATCCGTGTTCGATTCCCGGCCGACGCATTTCAATATGAGGTTGTAAAAAGGTTGTAAAATAATCATACCGAAATGTATTGAAGCTAAATTTGCCTCCATAATATTGGAACAGCCTAATTCTCTATTAGAGTACTCCTGCTGAAAATGACCAGGTTCACCAGCCAGTGCGTAGAGTGTCCTCAGGCTTTTTGATCTTCAACTGTTTCGCATTCTCCCAATTATTTAATTTCCCAATTATTGCCGAATTTCGCATTGTCATTTTCTACGATAAATATTTGTAGTTAATTTGCAGACGTCATATTACGCTTCAGAAAGATAAGTAGGTCAGTTTTGTGCGTGCAATCTTGGATTTTTCATTTGATAGGTGACAATAGAATGGCAGACAACACAAGAAAGCGCAAGTATTGCGAGCACACATCTCCCTTTCTGCAAAGTGCTTTGGAGTTCTCTCATCTGCGTTGGTGGTGTAAAGGTTACCATTGTTGCCTTCCAAGCAATAGATCCGGATTCAATTCCCGACTGACGCATTTTGCTTCAAGACTTTATTTCTAGTCTATTAACTTCGGTTCTTGTGGTTCGTCCTTGAGAGACGATTAGAAGAGCAATCCTTTATGGCAGGGTTGAATGTTTTTGAGTTATCAAGTCAAAAGGGAAGAGCATATAACACGAAAGATGCCCATATTTTGATCGCGGAAGTACCTTACGTTTAATAAATCTAACATTTTTGCTATCAGCGTCGGTGGTGTAAAGGTTAGCATTGTTGCCTTCCAAGCAATAGATCCGGGTTTGGTTCCCGGCCGACGCATTTTGCTTCTAGATTTTATTTCTAGTCTATTAACTTCGGTTCTTGTGGTTGGTCCTTGAGAAGTCGAAAGACAACACAAGAAAGCACAACTATTCCGTGTACGCATCTCCCTTTTTGCAAAGTACTTGAGAGTTCTCTCATCAGCGTCGGTGGTGTAAAGGTTAGCATTGTTGCCTTCCAAGCAATAGATCCGGATTCAATTCCCGACTGACGCATTTTGCTTCAAGATTTTATTTCTAGTCTATTAACTTCGGTTCTTGTGGTTCGTCCTTGAGAGACGATTAGAAGAGCAATCCTTTATGGCAGGGTTGAATGTTTTTGAGTTATCAAGTCAAAAGGGAAGAGCATATAACACGAAAGATGCCCATATTTTGATCGCGGAAGTACCTTACGTTTAATAAATCTAACATTTTGCTATCAGCGTCGGTGGTGTAAAGGTTAGCATTGTTGCCTTCCAAGCAATAGATCCGGGTTTGGTTCCCGGCCGACGCATTTGGCTTCTAGATTTTATTTCTAGTCTATTAACTTCGGTTCATGTGGTTGGTCCTTGAGAAGTCGAAAGACAACACAAGAAAGCACAACTATTCCGTGTACGCATCTCCCTTTTTGCAAAGTACTTGAGAGTTCTCTCATCAGCGTCGGTGGTGTAAAGGTTAGCATTGTTGCCGTCCAAGCAATAGATCCGGGTTCGATTCCCGGCTGACGCATTTTGCTTCTAGATTTTATTTCTAGTCTATTATCGGCGGTTCTTGTGGTTGGTACTTGAGAGTTGATTAGAAGAGCAATCCTTTATGGCAGGGTTGAATGTTTTTGAGTTATCAAGTCACAAGGGAAAAGCATATAACACAAAAGATGCCCATATTTTGATCGCGGAAGTACCTTTGGTTTAATAAATCTAACATTTCTGCTATCAGCGTCGGTAGTGTAAAGCTTAGCATTGTTGCCTTCCAAGCAATAGATCCGTGTTCGATTCCCGGCTGACGCATTTTGCTTCTAGATTTTCTTCTAGTCTATTAACTTCGGTTCTTGTGGTTCGACCTTGAGAGACGATTAGAAGAGCAATCGTTTATGGCAGGGATAAGGGTTTTTGAGTTATCAAGTCACAAGGGAAAACAATATAATATGAAAGATGCCCATATTTTGGTCACGGATGTACCTTACATTAATAACTCTAACATTTCTGTTATCAGCGTCGATGGTGTAAACGTTAGCATTGTTGCCTTCCAAGCAATAGATCCGGGTTCGATACCCGGCTGACGCATTTTGCTTCCAGATTTCATGTTCCAGTCTATTAACTTCGGTTCTTGTGGTTCGTACTTGAGAGATGATTAGAAGGGCAATCCTTTATGGCACGGTTGAATGTTTTTGAGTTATCAAGTCACAAGGGAAACGCATATAACACGAGGGATGCCCATATTTTAATAGTTGGAGTACCGTACGTTTAATAACTATAATATTTCTGCTATCAGCGTCGGTGGTGTAAAGGTTAGCATTGTCGCCTTCCAAGCAATAGATCCGGGTTCGATTCCCGGCCGACGAATTTCAATAGGAGTTAGTAGATTAATTATTGCCGAAATGTATTGAGTCAAAATTTGCCTCCATAATATTTGAACAGCGTAATTCTCTATTAGACTACTCCTGCTGAAAATGACCAGGTTCACCTGCAAGTGCTTGGAGTGTCCTCAGGATTTTTGATCTTCAACTGTTTCTTATTCTCCCAATTATTTAATGTCCCAATTATTGCTGACTTTCGCATTGTCATTTTCTACGATAGATATTTGTAGTTGATTTTGCAGATGTCGTATTACGCTTCAGAAAGATAGGTAGGTCAGTTTTGTGCGTGCAATCTTGACTTTTTCATTTGACAGGTGACAATAGAAGGGCAGACAACACAAGAAAGCACAACAATTCCGCGCACCAATCTCCCTTTCTGCAAAGTACTTGAGAGTCCTCTCATCAGCGTCGGTGGTGTAAAGGTTAGCATTGTTGCCTTCAAAGCAATAGATCCGGGTTTGATTACCGGCTGACGCATTTTCTTCTAGATTTTATTTCTAGTCTATTAACTTCGGATCTTGTGGTTCGTCCTTGGGAGACGATTAGAAGAGCAATCCTTTATGGCAGGGTTAAAGGCTTTTCAGTTATCAAGTCACAAGAGAATAGCATATAATACGAAAGATGCCCATACTTTGATCACGGAAGTGCCTTACGTTTAATAACTCTAACATTTCTGCTAACAGCGTCGGTGGTGTAAAGGTTAGCATTGTTGCCTTCCAAGCAATAGATGCGGGTTCAATTCCCGGCTGACGCATTTTGCTTCCAGATTTTATTTCTAGTCTATTAACTTCGGTTCTTGTCGTTCGTACTTGAGAGATGATTAGAAGTGCAATCCTATATGACAGAGTTAAAGTTTTTTGAGTTATCAAGTCGCAACGGAAAAGCATATAATACGAAAGATGCCCATATTTTGGTCGCGGAAGTACCTTACATCTAATAACTCTAACATTTCTGCTATCAGCGTCGGTGGTGTAAAGTTTAGCATTGTCGCCTTCCAAGCAATAGATCCCGGTTCGATTCCCGGCCGTCGCATTTCAATAGGGGTTAGTAGATTAATCATTCCCGAAATGTATTGAGGCAAAATTTGCCTCCATAATATTTGAACAGCCTAATTCTCTATTAGACTACTCCTGCTGAAAATGACCAGGTTCACCTGCCAGTGCTTAGAGTGTCCTCAGGATTTTTGATCTTCAACTGTTTCTTATTCTCCCAATTATTTAATGTCCCAATTATTGATGACTTTCGCATTGTCATTTTCTACGATAAATATTTGTAGTTAATTTTGCAGACGTCGTATTACGCTTCAGAAAGATAGGTAGGTCAGTTTTGTGCGTGCAATCTTGACTTTTTCATTTGACAGGTGACAATAGAAGGGCAGACAACACAAGAAAGCACAACAATTCCGCGCACCAATCTCCCTTTCTGCAAAGTACTTGAGAGTTCTCTCATCAGCGTCGGTGGTGTAAAGGTTAGCATTGTTGCCTTCCAAGCAATAGATCCGGGTTTGATTACCGGCTGACGCATTTTCTTCTAGATTTTATTTCTAGTCTATTAACTTCGGATCTTGTGGTTCGTCCTTGGGAGACGATTAGAAGAGCAATCTTTTATGGCAGGGTTAAAGGCTTTTCAGTTATCAAGTCACAAGAGAATAGCATATAATACGAAAGATGCCCATACTTTGATCACGGAAGTGCCTTACGTTTAATAACTCTAACATTTCTGCTATCAGCGTCGGTGGTGTAAATGTCAGCATTGTTGCCTTCCATGCAATAGATCCGGGTCCAATTCTCGGCTGACGCATTTTGCTTCTATATTTTATTTCTAGTCTATTAACTTCAGTTCCTGTGGTTCGTACTTGAGAGATGATTAGAAGAGCAATCCTTTATGGCAGCGTTAACTTTTTTGAGTTATCAAGTCAGAAGGGAAAAGCATATAACACGAAAGATGCCCATATTTTGATCGCAGAAGTACCTTACGTTTAATAAATCTAACAATTCTGCTATCAACGTCGGTGGTGTAAAAGTTAGCATTGTTGCCTTCCAACCAATAGATCCGGGTTCGATTCCCGGCCGACGCATTTCAATATGAGGTTGTAAAATAATCATACCGAAATATATTGAGGCAAAATTTGCCTACATAATATTGGAACAACCTAATTCCTTATTAGACTACCCCTTCTGAAAATATTCATGTTCACATGCCAGTGATTAGAGTGTCCTCAGGACTTTTGATCTTCAGTTGTTTCGTATTCTCTCGAATATTTAATGTCACAATAACTGCCGATTTTCGCTTTGTCATTTTCTACGATAAATCTTTGTAGTTAATCTTGCGGACGTCGTATTACGCCGCAGAAAGATAGGTAGGTCAGTTTTGTGTGTGCAATCTTGGCTTTTTAATTTGACAGGTGACAATAGAAGGGCAGACAACACAAGAAAGCACAACGATTCCGCGCACGCATCTCCTTTTCTGCAAAGTACTTGAGAGCTCTCTCAGCAGCGTCGGTGGTGTAAATGTTAGCTCTGTTGCCTTCCAAGCAATAGATCCGGGTTCGATTCCCGGCTGGCGCATTTTGTTTCTAGATTTTATTTCTAGTCTATTAACTTCGGTTCTTGTGGCTCGTCCTTGAGAGACGATTAGAAGAGCAATCCTTTATGGCAGGGTTAAGGGTTTTTGAGTTATCAAATCACAAGGGAAAAGCATATAATTGGAAAGATGCCCATATTTGGTCACGGATGTACCTTACATTAATAACTCTAACATTTCTGCGATCAGCGTCGGTGGTGTAAAGGTTAGCATTGTTGCCTTCTAACCAATAGATCCGGGTTCGATTCCCGGCCGACGCATTTCAATATGAGGTTGTAAAATAATCATACCAAAATATATTGAGGCAAAATTTGCCTCCATAATATTGGAACAGCCTAATTCCTTATTAGACTACCCCTTCTGAAAATATCCATGTTCACATGCCAGAGGTTAGAGTGTCCTCAGGACTTTTGATATTCAGTTGTTTCGTATTCTCCCGAATATTTAATGTCACAATAACTGCCAATTTTCGCATTGTCATTTTCTACGATAAATATTTGTAGTTAATCTTGCGGACGTCGTATTACGCCTCAGAAAGATAGGTAGGTCAGTTTTGTGCGTGCAATCTTGGCTTTTTCATTTCACAACAGACAATAGAAGGGCAGGTAACACAAGAAAGCACAACTATTCCGCGCACGCATCTACCTTTCTGCAAAGTACTTGAGAGTTTTCCCATCAGCGTCGGTGGTGTAAAGGTTAGCATTGTTGCTTACCAAGCAATAGATCCGGGTTCGATTCCCGGTCGACGAATTTCAATATGAGGTTGCAAAATAATCATACCGAAATATATTGAGGCAAAATTTGCCACAATAATATTGGAACAGCCTACGCGGAAGTGTCTTGCGTTTAATAAATCTAACATTTCTGCTATCAGCGTCGGTGGTGTAAAGGTTAGCGTTGTTGCCTTCCAACCAATAGATCCGGGTTCGATTCCCGGTCGACGAATTTCAATATGAGGTTGTAAAATAATCATACCGAAATATATTGAGGCAAAATTTGCCACAATATTATTGGAACAGCCTACGCGGAAGTGTCTTGCGTTTAATATATCTAACATTTCTGCTATCAGCGTCGGTGGTGTGAAGGTTAGCATTGTTGCCTTCCAAGCAATAGATCCGGGTTCGATTCCCGACCGACGCATTTCAATATGAGGTTGTAAAATAATCATACCGAAATGAATTGAGGCAAAATTGCCTCCATAATATTGGAACAGGCTAATTCTTTATTAGACTACCCCTTCTGAAAATGTCCATGTTCACATGCCAGAGATTAGAGTGTCCTCAGGACATTTGATCATCAGTTGTTTCGTAATCTCCCAATTATTTAATGTCACAATAATTGCCGACTTTTGCATTATCATTTTCTACGATAAATATTTGTAGTTAATCTTGCGGACGTCGTTTTACGCCACAGAAAAATAGGTAGGTCAGTTTTGAGCGTGCAATCTTGGCTTTTTCATTTGACAGGTGATAATAGAAGGGCAGACAATACAAGAAAGCACAACTATTCCGCGCACGCATCTCCCTTTCTGCAAAGTACTTGAGAGTTCGCTCATCAGCGTCGGTGGTGTAAAGGTTAGCATTGTTGCCTTCCAACCAATAGAACCGGGTTCGATCCCCGGCTGACGCATTTTGCTTCTAGACTTTATTTCTAGACTATTAACTTCGGTTCTTGTGGTTCGTCCTTGAGAGACGATTAGAAGAGCAATTTTTTTATGACAGGATTGAATATTTTTGAGTTATCAAGTCACAAGGGAAAAGCATATAACACAAAAGATGCCCATATTTTGATCGCGGAAGTACCTTGTGTTTAATAAATCTAACATTTCTGCTATCAGCGTCGGTGGTGTAAAAGTTAGCATTGTTGCCTTCCAACCAATAGATCCGGGTTCGATTCCCGGCCGACGCATTTCAATATGAGGTTTGAGAATAATGCTTTGGAGTTCTCTAATCAGCGTCGGTGGTGTAAAGGTTAGCATTGTTGCCTTCCAAGCAATAGATCCGGGTCCGATTCCCGGCCGACGCATTTTGCTTCTAGATTTTATTTCTAGTCTATTAATTTCGGTTCTTGTTGTTCGTACTTGAGAGATGATTAAAATAGCAAACCTTTATGGCAGGGTTGAATTTTTTGAGTTATCAAGTCACAAGGGAAAACGATATAACACGAAATTTGCCCATATTTTGATCGCGCAAGTACCTTACGTTTAATAAATCTAAGATTTCTGCTATCAGCGTCGGTGGTGTAAGGGTTAGCACTGTTGCCATCCAAGCAATAGATCCAGTTTCGATTCCCGGATGACGCATTTCAATATAAGGTTGTAGAATAATCATACCGAAATGTATTAAGGCAAAATTTGCCTCCATAATATTGGAACAGCCTAATTCTCTATTAGACTACCCCTTCTGAAAATGTCCAGGTTCACATGGCAGTGCTTAGAGTGTCCTCAGGACTTTTGTTCGTCAGTCGGTTCGTATTCTGCCAATTATTTAAGGTCACAATAAATGGCGAGTTTTGCATTGTCATTATCTACGATAAATATTTGTAGTCAATCTTGCGGACGTCGTATTACGCCACAGAAAGATAGGTAGGTCAGTTTTGTGCGTGCAATCTTCGCTTTTTCATTTGACAGGTGACAATAGAAGGGCCGAAAACACAAGAAAGCGCAAGTATTGCGCGCACGCATCTCGCTTTCTGCGAAGTACTTGAGAGCTCTCTCATCAGCGTTGGTGGTGTAAAAGTTATCATTGTTGCCTTCCAAGCAATAGATCCGGGTTCGATTCCCGGCCGACGCATTTCAATATGAGGTTGTAGAATAATCATACCGAAATGTATTGAGACAAATATTTTTCCTCCACAATATTGGAACAGCCTAATTCTCTATTAGACTACCCCTTCTGAAAATGTCCAGGTTCATATGCCAGTGCTTAGAGTGTCCTCAAGACTTTTGATCTTCAGTTGTTTTGTATTCTCCCGAATATTTAATGTCACAATAATTTCCGACTTTTGCATTGTCATTTTCTACGATAAATAAATGTAGTTAATCTTGCAGACGTCGTATTACGCCACAGAAAGATAGGTAGGTCAGTTTTGTGCGTGCAATCTTGGCTTTTTCATTTGACAGGTGACAATAGAAGGGCACACAACACAAGAAAGCGCAAGTATTGCGCGCACGCATCTCCCTTTCTGCAAAGTGCTTTGGAGTTCTCTAATCAGCGTCGGTGGTGTAAAGGTTAGCATTGTTGCCTTCCAAGCAATAGATCCGGGTTCGATTCCCGGCCGACGCATTTTGCTTCTAGATTTTATTTCTAGTCTATTAACTTCGGTTCTTGTTGTTCGTACTTAAGAGATGATTAAAAGAGCAATCCTTTATGGCAGGGTTGAATTTTTTGAGTTATCAAGTCACAAGGGAAAAACATATAACACGAAAGATGCCCATATTTTGATCGCAGAAGTACCTTACGTTTAATAAATCTAACATTTCTGCTATCAGCGTCGGTGGTGTAAAGGTTAGCATTGTTGCCATCCAAGCAATAGATCCAGTTTCGATTCCCGGATGAAGCAATTCAATATAAGGTTGTAGAATAATCATACCGAAATGTATTAAGGCAAAATTTGCCACCATAATATTGGAACAGCCTAATTCTCTATTAGACTACCCCTTCTGAAAATGTCCAGGTTCACATGGCAGTGCTTAGAGTGTCCTCAGGACTTTTGTTCGTCAGTCGTTTCGTATTCTGCCAATTATTTAAGGTCACAATAAATGGCGAGATTTGCATTGTCATTATCTACGATAAATATTTGTAGTCAATCTTGCGGACGTCGTATTACGCCACAGAAAGATAGGTAGGTCTGTTTTTTGCGTGCAATCTTCGCTTTTTCATTTGACAGGTGACAATAGAAGGGCCGACAACACAAGAAAGCGCAAGTATTGCGCGCACGCATCTCCCTTTCTGCGAAGTACTTTAGAGTTCTCTCATCAGCGTTGGTGGTGTAAAAGTTATCATTGTTGCCTTCCAAGCAATAGATCCGGGTTCGATTCCCGACCGACGCATTTCAATATGAGGTTGTAGAATAATCATACCGAAATGTATTGAGACAAATATTTTTCCTCCACAATATTGGAACAGCCTAATTCTCTATTAGACTACCCCTTCTGAAAATGTCCAGGTTCATATGCCAGTGCTTAGAGTGTCCTCAGGACTTTTGATCTTCAGTTGTTTTGTATTCTCCCGATTATTTAATGTCACAATAATTTCCGACTTTTGCATTGTCATTTTCTACGATAAGTAAATGTAGTTAATCTTGCAGACGTCGTATTACGCCACAGAAAGATAGGTAGGTTAGTTTTGTGCGTGCAATCTTGGCTTTTTCATTTGACAGGTGACAATAGAAGGGCACACAACACAAGAAAGCGCAAGTATTGCGTGCACGCATCTCCCTTTCTGCAAAGTGCTTTGGAGTTCTCTAATCAGCGTCGGTGGTGTAAAGGTTAGCATTGTTGCCTTACAAGCAATAGATCCGGGTTCGATTCCCGGCCGACGCATTTTGCTTCTAGATTTTATTTCTAGTCTATTAACTTCGGTTCTTGTTGTTCGTACTTAAGAGATGATTAAAAGAGCAATCTTTTATGGCAGGGTTGAATTTTTTGAGTTATCAAGTCACAAGGGAAAAGCATATAACACGAAAGATGCCCATATTTTGATCGCGGAAGTACCTTACGTTTAATAAATCTAACATTTCTGCTATCAGCGTCGGTGGTGTAAAGGTTATCATTGTTGCCTTCCAAGCAATATATCCGAGTTCGATTCCCCGCCGACGCATTTCAATATGATTTTGTAAAATAATCGTTCCGAAATGTATTGAGGCAAAATTTGCGTCCATAATATTGGAACAGTGCAATTCTTTATTAGACTACCCCTTCTGAAAATGTCCAGGTTCACATGCCAGTGCTTAGACTGTCCTCAGGACTTTGATCATCAGTTGTTTCGTATTCTCCTAATTATTTAATGTCACAATAATTAGCGACTTTTGCATTGTCATTTTCTACGATAAATATTTGTGGTTAACCTTGCGGACGTCGTATTACGCCACAGAAATTTTAGGTCAGTTTTGTGCGTGCAATCTTGGCTTCTTCATTTGACAGGTGACAATAGAAGGGCAGACAACACAAGAAAGCAAAACGATTCCGCGCACGCATCTCCTTATCTGCAAAGTACTTGGGAGTTCTCTCAGCAGCGTCGGTGGTGAAAATGTTAGCTCTGTTGCCTTCCAAGCAATAGATCCGGGTTCGATTCCCGGCTGACGCATTTTGCTTCTAGATTTTATTTCTAGTCTATTAACTTCGTTTCTTGTGGCTCGTCCTTGAGAGACGATTAAAAGAGCAATCCTTTATGGCAGGGTTAAGGTTTTTTGAGTTATCAAATCACAAGGGAAAAGCATATAATAGGAAAGATGCCCAAATGTTGGTCACGGATGTACCTTACATTAATAACTCTAACATTTCTGCGATCAGCGTCGGTGGTGTAAAGGTTAGCATTGTTGCCTTCCAACCAATAGATCCGGGTTCGATTCCCGGCCGACGCATTTCAATATGAGGTTTGAGAATAATGCTTTGGAGTTCTCTAATCAGCGTCGGTGGTGTAAAGGTTAGCATTGTTGCCTTCCAAGCAATAGATCCGGGTTCGATTCCCGGCCGACGCATTTTGCTTCTAGATTTTATTTCTAGTCTATTAACTTCGGTTCTTGTTGTTCGTACTTAAGAGATGATTAAAAGAGCAATCCTTTATGGCAGGGTTGAATTTTTTGAGTTATCAAGTCACAAGGGAAAAGCATATAACACGAAAGATGCCCATATTTTGATCGCGGAAGTACCTTACGTTTAATAAATCTAACATTTCTGCTATCAGCGTCGGTGGTGTAAAGGTTATCATTGTTGCCTTCCAAGCAAAATATCCGAGTTCGATTCCCCGTCGACGCATTTCAATATGATTTTGTAAAATAATCGTTCCGAAATGTATTGAGGCAAAATTTGCGTCCATAATATTGGAACAGCGCAATTCTTTATTAGACTACCCTTTCTGAAAATGTCCAGGTTCACATGCCAGTGCTTAGACTGTCCTTAGGACTTTGATAATCAGTTGTTTCGTATTCTCCTAATTATTTAATGTCACAATAATTAGCGACTTTTGCATTGTCATTTTCTACGATAAATATTTGTGGTTAACCTTGCGGACGTCGTATTACGCCACAGAAATATTAGGTCAGTTTTGTGCGTGCAATCTTGGCTTCTTCATTTGACAGGTGACAATAGAAGGGCAGACAACACAAGAAAACAAAACGATTCCGCGCATGCATCTCCTTATCTGCAAAGTACTTGGGAATTCTCTCAGCAGCATCGGTGGTGAAAATGTTAGCTCTGTTGCCTTCCAAGCAATAGATCCGCGTTCGATTCCCGGCTGACGCATTTTGCTTCTAGATTTTATTTTTAGTCTATTAACTTCGTTTCTTGTGGCTCGTCCTTGAGAGACGATTAAAAGAGCAATCCTTTATGGCAGGGTTAAGGGTTTTTGAGTTATCAAATCACAAGGTAAAAGCATATAATAGGAAAGATGCCCATATTTTGGTCACGGATGTACCTTACATTAATAACTCTAACATTTCTGCGATCAGCGTCGGTGGTGTAAAGGTTAGCATTGTTGCCTTCCAACCAATAGATCCGGGTTCGATTCCCGGCCAACGCATTTCAATATGAGGTTTGAGAATAATGCTTTGGAGTTCTCTAATCAGCGTCGGTGGTGTAAAGGTTAGCATTGTTGCCTTCCAAGCAATAGATCCGGGTTCGATTCCCGGCCGACGCATTTTGCTTCTAGATTTTATTTCTAGTCTATTAACTTCGGTTCTTGTTGTTCGTACTTAAGAGATGATTAAAAGAGCAATCCTTTATGGCAGGGTTGAATTTTTTGAGTTATCAAGTCACAAGGGAAAAGCATATAACACGAAAGATGCCCATATTTTGATCGCGGAAGTACCTTACGTTTAATAAATCAAACATTTCTGCTATCAGCGTCGGTGGTGTAAAGGTTAGCATTGTTGCCATCCAAGCAATAGATCCAGTTTCGATTCCCGGATGACGCATTTCAATATAAGGTTGTAGAATAATCATACCGAAATGTATTAAGGCAAAATTTGCCACCATAATATTGGAACAGCCTAATTCTCTATTAGACTACCCCTTCTGGAAATGTCTAGGTTCACATGGAAGTGCTTAGAGTGTCCTCAGGACTTTTATTCGTAAGTCGTTTCGTATTCTCCCAATTATTTAAGGTCACAATAAATGGCGAGTTTTGCATTGTCATTTTCTACGATAAATATTCGTAGTCAATCTTGGGGACGTCGTATTACGCCACAAAAAGATAGGTAGGTCAGTTTTGTGCGTGCAATCTTGGCTTTTTCATTTGACAGGTGACAATAGAAGGGCCGACAACACAAGAAAGCGCAAGTGTTGCGCGCACGCATCTCCATTTCTGCGAAGTACTTGAGAGTTCTCTCATCAGCGTTGGTGGTGTAAAGGTTATCATTGTTGCCTTCCAAGAAATAGATCCTGGTTCGATTCCCGGCCGACGCATTTCAATATGAGGTTGTAGAATAGTCATACCGAAATGTATTGAGGCAAATATTTTTCCTCCACAATATTGGAACAGCCTAATTCTCTATTAGACTACCCCTTCTGAAAATGTCCAGGTTCATATGCCAGTGCTTAGAGTGTCCTCAGGACTTTTGATCTTCAGTTGTTTTGTATTCTCCCGAATATTTAATGTCACAATAATTGCCGACTTTTGCATTGTCATTTTCTACGATAAATATTTGTAGTTAATCTTGCGAACGTTGTATTACGCCGCGGAAAGATACGTAGGTCAGTTTTGTGCGTGCAATCTTGGCTTTTTCATTTGACAGGAGACAATAGAAGGGCAGTCAACACAAGAAAGCTTAGCTATTCCGTGCACGCATCTCCCCTTCTGCAAAGTACTTGAGAGTTCTCTCATCAGCGTCGGTGGTGTAAAGGTTAGCATTGTGGCCTTCCAAGTAATAGAGCCGGGTTCAATTCCCGGCTAACGCATTTTGCTTCTAGATTTTATTTCTAGTCTATTAACTTCGGTTCTTGTGGTTCGTACTTGAGAGATGATTAGAAGAGCAATCCTTTATGGCGGGGTTGAATTTTTTGAGTTATCAAGTCACAAGGGAAAAGCATATAACGCGAAAGATGCCCATATTTCAATCACGGAAGTACCTTACGTTTAATAAATCTAACATTTCTGCTATCAGCGTCGGTTGTGTAAAGGTTAGCATTGTTGCCTTCCAAGCAATAGATTCGGGTTCGATTCCCGGGCGACGTATTTCAATATGAGTTTGTATATTAGTCACTACCGAAATTTATTGACGTAATATTTGCCTCCATATTATTGGAACAGCCTAATTCTCTATTAGACTAGCCCTTCTGAAAATGTCCAGGTTCACATCCGAATGCTTAGAGTGTAAACAATAAATTTGATCTTCAGTTTTTTCGTATTCTACCAACTATTTAATCTGCCAATTATTGCTCAGTTTCGCAATGTGATTTTCTAAGATAAATATTTGTAGTTAGTATTGCGCACGCCGTATTACACCACAGAAAGATAGGAAGGTCAGTTTTGTGCGTGCAATCTTGGCTTTTTCATTTGACAGGTGACAATAGAAGGGCAGACAACACAAGAAAGCGCAGGTATTGCGCGCACGCATCTCCCTTTCTGCGAAGTACTTGAGAGTTCTCTCATCAGCGTCTGTGGTGTAAAGGTTATAATTGTTGCCTTCCAAGCAATAGATCCGGGTTCGATTCCCCGCCGACGCATTTCGATACTAGGTTTTATTTCTAGTCTATTAACTTCGGTTCTTGTGGTTCGTCCTCGAGAGACGATTAGAAGAGCAATCCTTTATGGCAGGCTTGAATGTTTTTGAGTTATCAAGTCACAAAGGAAAAGAATATAACACGAAAGATGCCCATATTTTGATCGCAGAAGTACCTTACGTTTAACAAATCTAACATATCTGCTATCAGCGTCGGTGGTGTAAAGGTTATCATTGTTGCCTTCCAAGCAATAGATCCGGGTTCGATTCCCCGCCGACGCATTTTGATACTAGGTTTTATTTCTAGTCTATTAACTTCGGTTCTTGTGGTTCGTCCTCGAGAGACGATTAGAAGAGCAATCCTTTATGGCAGGCTTGAATGTTTTTGAGTTATCAAGTCACAAGGGAAAAGCATATAACACGAAAGATGCCCATATTTTGATTCCAGAAGTACCTTACGTTTAATTAATCTAACATTTCTGCTATCACCGTCGGTGGTGTAAAAGTTAGCATTGTTGCCTTCCAAGCAATAGATCCGGGTTCGATTCCCGGCCGACGTTTTTTATTATGAGGTTGTAAAATAATCATACCGAAATGTATTGAGGCAAAATTTGCCTCCATGATATTGGAACAGCCTAATTCTTTATTAGACTACCCCTTCTGAAAATGTCCATGTTCACATGCCAGAGATTAGAGTGTCCTCAGGACTTTTGGTCATCAGTTGTTTCGTATTCTCCCAATTATTTAATGTCACAATAATTGCCGACTTTTGCATTGTCATTTTCTACGATAAATATTTGTAGTTAATCTTGCGGACGTTGTATTACGCCGCGGAAAGATACGTAGGTCAGTTTTGTGCGTGCAATCTTGGCTTTTTCATTTGACAGGCGACAATAGAAGGGCAGACAACACAAGAAAGCACAACTATTCCGTGCCCACATCTCCCTTTCTGCAAAGTACTTGAGAGTTCTCTCATCAGCGTTGGTGGTGTAAAGGTTAGCATTGTTGCCTTCCAAGCAATAGATCCGGGTTCCATTCCCGGCCGACGCATTTCAATATGAGGTTGTAGAATAATCATACCGAAATGTATTGAGGCAAATAATTTTTTCTCCACAATATTGGAACAGCTTAATTCTCTATTAGGCTACCACTTCTGAAAATGTCCAGGTTCATATGCCAGTGCTTAGAGTGTCCTCAGGACTTTTGATCTTCAGTTTTTTCGTATTCTCCCGAATATTTAATGTCACAATAATTTCCGACTTTTGCAATGTCATTTTCTACGATAAATAAATGTAGATAATCTTGCGGACGTCGTATTACGCCACAGAAAGATAGGTAGGTCAGTTTTGTGCGTGCATTCTTTGCTTTTTCATTTGACAGGGGACAATACAAGGGCAGACAACACAAGAAAGCGCAAGTATTGCGCGCACGCATCTCCCTTTCTGCGAAGTACTTGAGAGTTCTCTCATCAGCGTCTGTGGTGTAAAGGTTATAATTGTTGCCTTCCAAGCAATAGATCCGGGTTCGATTCCCCGCCGACGCATTTCGATACTAGGTTTTATTTCTAGTCTATTAACTTCGGTTCTTGTGGTTCGTCCTCGAGAGACGATTAGAAGAGCAATCCTTTATGGCAGGCTTGAATGTTTTTGAGTTATCAAGTCACAAGGGAAAAGCATATAACACGAAAGATGCCCATATTTTGATTCCAGAAGTACCTTACGTTTAATAAATCTAACATTTCTGCTATCACCGTCGGTGGTGTAAAAGTTAGCATTGTTGCCTTCCAAGCAATAGATCCGGGTTCGATTCCCGGCCGACGTTTTTTAATATGAGGTTGTAAAATAATCATACCGAAATGTATTGAGGCAAAATTTGCCTCCATGATATTGGAACAGCCTAATTCTTTATTAGACTACCCCTTCTGAAAATGTCCATGTTCACATGCCAGAGATTAGAGTGTCCTCAGGACTTTTGGTCATCAGTTGTTTCGTATTCTCCCAATTATTTAATGTCACAATAATTGCCGACTTTTGCATTGTCATTTTCTACGATAAATATTTGTAGTTAATCTTGCGGACGTTGTATTACGCCGCGGAAAGATACGTAGGTCAGTTTTGTGCGTGCAATCTTGGCTTTTTCATTTGACAAGCGACAATAGAAGGGCAGACAACACAAGAAAGCACAACTATTCCGTGCCCACATCTCCCTTTCTGCAAAGTACTTGAGAGTTCTCTCATCAGCGTTGGTGGTGTAAAGGTTAGCATTGTTGCCTTCCAAGCAATAGATCCGGGTTCCATTCCCGGCCGACGCATTTCAATATGAGGTTGTAGAATAATCATACCGAAATGTATTGAGGCAAATAATTTTCCACCACAATATTGGAACAGCTTAATTCTCTATTAGGCTACCACTTCTGAAAATGTCCAGGTTCATATGCCAGTGCTTAGAGTGTCCTCAGGACTTTTGATCTTCAGTTTTTTCGTATTCTCCCGAATATTTAATGTCACAATAATTTCCGACTTTTGCAATGTCATTTTCTACGATAAATAAATGTAGTTAATCTTGCGGACGTCGTATTACGCCACAGAAAGATAGGTAGGTCAATTTTGTGCGTGCAATCTTTGCTTTTTCATTTGACAGGGGACAATACAAGGGCAGACAACACAAGAAAGCGCAAGTGTTTTGCGCACGCATCTCCCTTTCTGCAAAGTACTTGAGAGTTCTCTCATCAGCGTCGGTGGTGTAAAGGTTAGCATTGTGGCCTTCCAAGTAATAGAGCCGGGTTCAATTCCCGACTAACGCATTTTGCTTCTAGATTTTACTTCTAGTCTATTAACTTCGGTTCTTGTGGTTCGTACTTGAGAGATGATTAGAAGAGCAATCCTTTATGGCAGGGTTGAATTTTTTCAGTTATCAAGTCACAACGGAAAAGCATATAATACGAAGGATGCACATATTTCGATCGCGCAAGCACCTTACGTTTAATAACTCTAACACTTCTGCTATGAGCGTCAGTGATGTAAAGGTTAGCATTGTTGCCTTCCAAGCAATAGATCCGGGTTCCATTCCCGGCCGACGCATTTCAATATGAGGTTGTAGAATAATCATACCGAAATGTATTGAGGCAAATATTTTCCTCCACACTATTGGAACAGCCTAATTCTCTATTAGACTACCCCTTCTGAAAATGTCCAGGTTCATATGCCAGTACTTAGAGTGTCCTCAGACTTTTGATCTTCAGTTGTTTCGTAATCTCCCGAATATTTAATGTCACAATAATTTCCGACTTTTGCATTGTCATTTTCTACGATAAATAAATGTAGTTAATCTTGCGGACGTCGTATTACGCCACAGAAAGATAGGTAGGTCAGTTTTGTGCGTGCAATCTTGGCTTTTTCATTTGACAGGTGACAATAGAAGGGCAGACAACACAAGAAGGCACAACGATTCCGCACACGCATCTCCCTTTCTGCAAAGTAGTTGAGAGTTCTCTCATCAGTGTCGGTGGTGTAAAGGTTACCATTGTTGGCTTCTAAGCAATAGATCCGGATGCGATTCCCGGTTGACGCATTTTGCTTCTAGATTTCGCGTTCTAGTATATTAACTTCGGTTCTTGTGGTTCGTACTTGAGAGATGATTAGAAGAGCAATCCTTTATGGCAGGGTTGAATTTTTTCAGTTATCAAGTCACAACGGAAAAGCATATAATACGAAAGATGCACATATTTCGATCGCGCAAGCACCTTACGTTTAATAACTCTAACATTTCTGCTATGAGCGTCAGTGATGTAAAGGTTAGCATTGTTGCCTTCCAAGCAATAGATCCGGGTTCCATTCCCGGCCGACGCATTTCAATATGAGGTTGTAGAATAATCATACCGAAATGTAATGAGGCAAATATTTTTCCTCCACACTATTGGAACAGCCTAATTCTCTATTAGACTACCCCTTCTGAAAATGTCCAGGTTCATATGCCAGTACTTAGAGTGTCCTCAGACTTTTGATCTTCAGTTGTTTCGTAATCTCCCGAATATTTAATGTCACAATAATTTCCGACTTTTGCATTGTCATTTTCTACGATAAATAAATGTAGTTAATCTTGCGGACGTCGTATTACGCCACAGAAAGATAGGTAGGTCAGTTTTGTGCGTGCAATCTTGGCTTTTTCATTTGACAGGTGACAATAGAAGGGCAGACAACACAAGGAAGCACAACGATTCCGCACACGCATCTCCCTTTCTGCAAAGTAGTTGAGAGTTCTCTCATCAGTGTCGGTGGTGTAAAGGTTACCATTGTTGGCTTCCAAGCAATAGATCCGGATACGATTCCCGGTTGACGCATTTTGCTTCTAGATTTCGCGTTCTAGTATATTAACTTCGGTTTTTGTTGTTCGTAATTAAGAGATGATTAGAAGGGCAATCCTTTGTAGCAACGTTTAATGTTTTTGTGTTATCAAGTAACAACGGAAAGGCATATAATACGAAAGACACCTATATTTCGATCGCGAAAATTCCTTACGGTTAATAACTCTAACATTTCTGCTGTCAGCGTCGGTGGTGTAAAGGTTGGCATTTTTGCCTTCCAAGAAATAGATCCGGGTTCAATTCCCAGCGGACGCATTTTGCTGCTAGATTTCAAGTTGTAGTCTATTAACTTCAGTTTTTGTGGTTTGTACTTGAGGGATGATTAGAAGCACTGCGATCATTTTCTCTCGATTTCCTCCCGTTTGCAGCTATTCGCGCAACATATGAATATCTGAGATTACGGTAGCCGTTTTTTCGATTTCCTATTTTCCCTCTGGTGGAAAAAAAATCGGTTCCGGTAAAGTAGTTTGTCCCGGCTTATATTCCAGTTGTGAGAAGAAAGACGGCCACATTGTATTTTTTGTTGTTTTTATTTTTCATGATGGTTACAGAAAGAAACGAGAAATTTTGGTGTAATGTTGAACTAAAGTTAGCCACCTATGAGCGTCAGTGGTTTGAAGACATTTCAAAGAAT
The DNA here is from genome assembly GCA_030067915.1 of Hydractinia echinata. Classification (NCBI taxonomy): domain Eukaryota; kingdom Metazoa; phylum Cnidaria; class Hydrozoa; order Anthoathecata; family Hydractiniidae; genus Hydractinia; species Hydractinia echinata. The sequence goes on from JASGCC010000585.1 coordinate 58,788, forward strand.
AAGAAGGACTATAGCATGGGTAGCTCAATGGATGATAATGTGGAAAAGTTGGTTGGAAACCACCTTGCTCTTGTGGGGCCAATGCTTGACAGTTATTTGCATGAGGTGGGGGCTTGAATGATAGCAAAATTGAGCAGAGGGAAAATGACTGGATTGGCAGTACCTGTCAATTTGTTCAATCCCAGGAAAGTAATGCGGTACCTAGTTTGCCTATGTAAGAACTATGGGGCAAAGACAGAACACATTGCTCCGAAGAACAAAAGGAAAAAGTTTGGGAAAATAAAATTAAATATAGAGGATGCTAAAACAGCCGAAAAGATTTTTAATCCATCACATTTTGATGGAACATATTATTTGTCAAAGCGCAAATTCAAAAAGGTGGAGGGAGGCAGCACAAATGATGTTATGGCTAGGGTGGTTGTGAGTTCGCATACACCACTTTGCTTGGAATATGTTCATAACCACCTGAAATTTTTTTTTTATATTCAGCGATACACTGCTGCCGGTTTTGCAATTGACACCAATGTGCAAACGTTGATGGACAAACAGTTGCAGTAGTTAAGTTATGAGGTACTTAATTTGTATTTGTTATTTGTTACTTGATGTGCCCCTAGCTAACTTGAGTGCAGTATCTGTGGTTATTGTGGTTTGACACAAAACACCCACATTTTCAGTATATATATGCTAGAAACAAATGGAAGTCAGGTTATCCGACTTTTTTAACAATCAAACAATCTTTCTATCAATCAAATTTCACAGGAACATATGAAAGTTTGTTTTTATTTTTTTGTTAATTATGAAGATAGGTTGTGTATACATCCTATGAGCTTAGTGGAAATAAAAAAGGTTGCAGAAATTATGGTGCACTTATTTCATTAAAAGCCAAATTACATTACCAAATGTTAATTTCTCTATGTCTACAGTACATTATCTATATTACGAGAGTGTATTTTAATGCAAAACAGCAGGATCACTTTACAGGTGTGTTGGACATGCAGGGTCATACCCTGTCACTCTCTATACATAAATCATAGCTACAAAATCTGAATTTCACCAGCTGACCCCAGTCACCTAGATTATAAAAATGGTTCTAGAAATTGAGTTGTGGAGTAATTCCTAGTTTAGGGTAACTATTATTCTAATACCCACCCTAGTTTATCCAATGATTGTACTTGATATATTTGTTTTTTTAGGTTTAGCTCTGTCTAGGATTCGAACCTAGATCTCTCATTTTTCATGAGGGTCATAGCCATTAGACCAACAGAGCATCTATATGAAAACAATTTTTCAGTTGTGCAGGTTAGTTCAATAACAGGAAAATGGATGAAATACTTGTTTGCTAATTTCTACGATAATCTTTTGGCAAAATCACGCAAATAATACATAGGAAAGACCAATTTTCAGTATATATATAAATTATATGTATCAATTGAATGTATTTATGGGGCAATTTTGTTTTTGAATGTATACAGTGAATTAGTGACAACAAAAAGCTATTATTTGCTACCAGATTTTCTTTTTTTCTGCTGGCTATTATTAACTGTCATTGTTCACTTAAAAGATGTCCTTCTAATCCACAAACTAATACTTCTTTGTTTCCAGCAACAGAACGATTGCGATTTTTTATATGACTTCTAAGCTCAGACACGGTTAATTGTGATGGGATGATAATATTTGCATTGACGCAGCGACCTTTTGTGTTCATGTATTCACATGACAGCTCAGCATAGATTCATCACTAAATGTCATTTTACAACTCTTACATGCAACTGGTTTTAATATTGCAATAACATCTGCAATCAAATGACCACTTTGAGCACATTGAATAATATTTGTTGAATTGAAACAGGTTTCACAAATATCAAAATTGTTAAAGATGGGACGTGAGCAATGACAATAACTAACATCACTATCATCCAAATTTGGCGTTCTTGGTCTATAGTGGGAGTGCTACGTTGCCTTTGTAGGAAAATGATACGGTAGGTAGAAGTTACATACATTGCTTGACCTCATTAGTTGATGCCATTTCCCTCGTTCATCTTGATCTAAAGATCTGTTTGATTCTGATTATAATTCTTGTTTGATGGCAGAATGTATCGTATCCAATACCATATAAATAAAATAAAATTTTGGCATGATAAGGCACGGCATATCCAAAAGTCAAACAGTGCTCTGACATTTATCTGGGAAGAACAGTGCAAACAAGTTATATAATAATTTGTTTTACAAGCATCCGCAACATCGTCAGCATACTTCATGAATTTTATTGATTAGTGCTCCAATGTCACGGAGTCATTCGCAAATCTTTACCAAAGCAAGGTTTTTAATTCCATTCTCAATTCCATTTTCAATTTGATGTTGAGCTTTTAGAGAATTAACGAGCTGATAGCTGTACTGTGCAAGAGATATTGCTTGGGATCCGATTAAACGAACATCAAGACGCTTCCATCGTTCTGATTCTCTAACATACTGCTCCCTAATCTGTTTTGCAAGAAACTTTAAACCGCATCCTGGAACAGTTCCATCACGCACAGGATTTCCAAAGACAGTAAAAAAATCTTCCACACTACCACACCGAATGGTCTCATGGTAAAGTAAAGTTAACACATGTTACCAACTGTTGATACCAACAAGATGCAAGGATTCTGGGCGCATTCTGTTAGCAAATTTCCTAATACGTGGCTCTCCGAACTGGCGTAAACCATTCTGGGCCATGAAATTTAGCTCCTGTTGATGGTAATTTTTGGCATTTGGTGACAGAGTTTGTCTAAATTATCCAGTTTTGTGTTGTAGACATTGGTCTCCACATGTGGTCACTACCAAATCCAATACTCCCTCCTACCTTGTTAACATCATTTTTATGCACATTCGCATAAGGAGATAGATATGTTGCGCATTAACTTAACTCGTTTCCTGCCCAACATTGCCAAGCTTGGTCACCAGAGGGCTGGAATTCAAAAGTTACTTTTTGAGCGTTGATGGTGAAGATCTTACTCTCGATAAGTTCCATTTCATCAGCATGTTGTTTCCATAGCTCCTCACAAATATGACTTTTTCAGATGCAGTGATAATGTGCAAAGGATAGTGAAACTTACGGCTTCTTACACGATTGCCAAAATTCCAAAATGTTAAAGAGTCAATACTCATTGAAATTTCTTTTGTTTCAGGGGCTCCGTCATCACTGAACTCAATAATAAAATGATTTGTATTATCTTTGAACCACATCAGTGTGTTTTTATCGAGAAGCTGCAAATGCAAATCTGCAATCATATTTGTTAACGCAGTGATCGTTCTCACAACACCTGAATACCCTGGGATTTGATGAACTTGTCCAATGTCTAAACTTTTCGCAAACTTATCTACAGCTTCGTGTGAAATGGAGAATTGTTTCAAAGCGAATTTAGAACCATCAAAACTTTTGCTCTTAACAATTTCACCTTCATCATAACAGCGCTTTTGGATGTTGCAAAGAAAGTTGTATTTTCGGCGGGATAGATGGCATTGGAATTTTGTGGCAACTGCTTTTTTAGGTTGGAATCTTTGGTCCCAGAAAAACTACACTTTAAAAGTTTGTCTAAACCTTTTTTTGCATCGTAAACAGCTTTTCCAGAAGTTCTGATTGACAATATCGAGATATAAAATCCCAAGCACCGAATTTTGCTCCTTCCTCTCCCCCATGTATAAATTCCAAAAGATTTTTAGCCTCCTTTTGTCTGCGGTAACACGTAGAATTGGAGCTGTCACTTATAGTTTCCAGAATTGAAGCAGTATTCTCACGAAGTGTTCTGGCATGATATTTTTGTTATAGCAAAAGTCGTAATTTCTCATACTGCTGGTTTAGTAAATTGACCTCATTTTCTAGTCTAGTTTTCTCTACAATAGTTTTATCACATAGCATCATTTTTTCGATTTCTTGCAGCTTCAGCTCATTTACAAACAATTCCAGTGTCTCCTTCTGGGCAATCAGCGTTCTAACCTGACTATTTAGTTGGGAAAGACTTCTAACACACTAACTTCACTTCTTTGTTACAATTTCCTTTATACCCAGTGACCCTTGAACACTGGCCCATATTCCTATTACAACGTACATCATAATCACTAAAAAAAACGAAAACAAGGCTAAGCTAGCTACCTATATTTTAGCTAGAGCTCTTCTATATGTTCTACTGAATGCAAATAATCTTAGCACATCTTAAGGGTCCGTTGCACGTAGCAAAATTTTCAATAGCAAATAACATACAAGTGCTTGTGCAAGTACTTGTACAATGCAATATTATGTGTAACAGCTGCTATTAAGCATTGCGTATGGGCTTGTATAAGAACTTGTGCAAGTTCTGAATTTTTTAAAATGATATAAAAAAATCGACGTTTGCTATAGCAAATAAACAATAGGTTGCGATCAAGTTCGTAATGTTAACCGATCAATGATTTTACTTTTGTTTTCATTGTTGTTTTCATTATAACGTTTCATTATAATGCCAGTCAAAGACATACAAAAGAAAATGGTCGGTTTGAGATCGTATTACGGTCAATTAAAACATAAACTCCAAGCTTCAAAGAAAAAGTGGAGCAGGTTCGGATGAGGTTTTCACACCCCAATGGCCTTTTTATGGGGAGATGGATAACTTCTTATCTGATTATATTACTCCTCGCGCCACAGAATCCAAAATTAATGTGGACGAAGATCCGAATGGTGATGATGAAGCTCCTACGCCGGCGCTCAATCATAAACGAAAAAAGTCATGTCAAAAAAGATCAAGATGTATCTGTTGCAGACAGAGTTATGTTAAAAGCGTGAGAGCGATTGGATGAGCCTCGTCAGACTTCTTCCGCAGTTGTAAACGTAAACCTGAGTCCTAATGAAAGCGAAACCCAAGAACAATTGTTTGGTAGAATGATTTAGAAGAATTTGCTTGATATAGAAAATATGTACACCCGAGAAAAGTGATAATAACGGAAATGTTCAGCGTCTTTTAATCTTAATTCACTAAATGATGTTATTACAAGCCCCTTCTGTTTGTCTCTCTAATAACCACGGTCGCACGTGTTGCTTTCTTTTTTGCGATAGCGCCAGAATTTAAACAACGTCTCCTTGTTCCCAAACCATTTTTAAAATGAGCGCACAAATTCCCACTTGTTTTTTTTATTTAAAGTCGACAAAACTTGCGCAAGTATAAAAACTTGCACAACAAGTACTTGCAGAAGTACTTGTATGCTATTTGCTATTGCAAACTTTGCTACGTGTAACGGAATCCTTTAGCTAGCTATCTAACTAGCTTTAACTTTAAGCTGAGTTAAAAAAGAAAAGTAAAATGTATAGCTACGCTTTTTATTGGCTAAAAATAAAAAAGCATAATGGCCAAAACATTTTCCACTGCACGAAAAGTTATGGTGTTCGGTGGAAATTAAAATGCACTTTATATATTGATTTGTAACTCTAGTTTTACCTTAAATCTGCATCTGAATTTTCTTGAACAGACTCCAGAAACATTGATTACAGTTTCTATTCTGTTGAAATATTAAAAAAGACGGCAAACTTGATATATAACAACCATATATTCAAAAATCCAAAAATTGGACATATTTTGGCGCTGCGGAATAATATTTTCAACTTCTCTTAAAAAGTTACAAAGTAGAACCACGCAGAAACCTATCCTGATAGAGATTTCTCTTGTTTCATTGTTGACCGAGGTGATAGCTTTTAGTTAAAAATCAAAGTTGGGGTCAATAACGATAATAATGCAATGTGTGGCTGTTTTAACTTAAAATATTTGCAAAAATGGCCATTTAAGAGGTTAAATGAGTTGCTCCAACATAGTAATTTTTATTTAGCTTATTTTTATGATGCTAAAATCATACATAGGTAATACATTTTTCAAGAAATGAGAGGGTTGTGTCATCCTCCTCACGGGATAGCTAGGCGCGATAGGCGCCATTATGAGCTATTAAGATGACGTCACTTGCGTGAAAGTTCTCGCTATCTGACCGCCGTTAATGACATTATTTTATGGTAGCGTTAAAGTTTGTGTAGTAATCAAGTCGCAACGGAAAAGCATATAATGCGACCGATGCCCATATTTCTTTCGCAAAAATGTGTTACCGTTAAGAACTCTCCCATTTCCGCTATCAGCGTCGGTGGTGTAAAGGTTCCAATTGTTGCCTTCCAAGCATTAGATCCGGGTTCGATTCCCGGCCGACGCAGTTCAATATGTGTTTATAGATTAATTACTTCCACAATGTATTGAGGCATAGACGTATCGTCAAAGTTTGCTTCCGCAATAGTTGCACAGCCTAATTCTCTATTAGACTTACCCCATTGGAAAATGTCTGGATTCATATGCCAGTGCTTAGAGGGTCAGCAGGACTTTTGATCTACAATTGTTTCGTATTCTCCCAATTATTGTATGCGCCAATTAATGCTGACATTCGCATAGTCATTTTATACGATAAGTATAAGTAGTTACCATTTCGGACGTCGTGTTACAGCACTGAAAAGATAGGTAGGTCGGGTTTGCGCATGCAATCGTGGCTCTTTTATTTAACACGTAACAATAGAAGGGCAGACGACACAAGAAGGCACTACTATTCCGCCCACGCATCTCCCTTTCTGCAAAGAACTTGAAAGCAATATTTCAAGCAATATATCCGGGTACGCTTCCCCGCTGACGCATTTTGCTCCTTGATTTCAAGTTCTAGTCTATTAACTTCGCTTCTTGTAGTTTGTAATTGAGGTGGTGTAAAGGTGGTGGTGGTGTAAAGTGGTGGTGGTGGTGGTGGTGTAAAGTGGTGGTGGTGTAAAGGTGGTGGTGGTGTAAAGGTTCGAATTGTTGCCTTCCAAGCATTCGATCCGGGTTCGATTACCGGCCGACGCATTTCAAAATGAGACTAATTATTGCCGCAATGTATTGAGGCATGCAGGTATCGTCAAAGTTTGCCTCCACAATAGTTGCACATCCTAATTCTCTATCAGATTCACCCCATCGGAAGACGATAAGTATGATGAACCACAGCATTGATTCGACTTTAGACCTAGTAAAAATTCTGGTAAAGGCAACGTAACACTTTGACGATATTCATCTGGTTTTTTGTCCAGAGACTTTTTGTTGATTGTAGCTTTTCTCTTCAATGGAATATCTACAAATTAAAAGATATGTTAATATAGTTTTTTGAAAACAAGGCCGCTCGGTTATCTGATAAGGTCAATTTAACTGTAATATTCCACATATGTAGCAGTTTTTCTCTTTAAAGTGGTATCTAGAAGTAAAGTGCTTTGGTTAGAAATTTTTTTACCGACAATAGGTAGGTAAGTAGAGACACTATGGGACTGCAATAGGACACCCAACCAAACCAGCTCCTGACGGAACGATGACGTCATCAGTTACTTTTTTCAGGGGACAGTATGTACAGTTTTTACAACATGTTACCGGGAATCAAACTCTAGGATTTTTTACAATTAATGAGCTACATGCAATAAATAAAAATAGTTTGTCAATGCCTATAAATAAAAAAAACTATTTGAATATTCCACACACTTAAAAGGTAAATGATAAATATGTAATAAAATTATTTGTCCTGGATGAATTTAAAAATGTCCAAAACCGCTAAACTGTAGACGCTCTGCAACTGCATACTGAAGGAGCTATCTATTACGTTTGGTGTTGCTGTTATTAAATAAAGATGGTTGTCTACCTGATTCATGCAATTGGGGTTCGAAATTAAACAAGAAAACCGTCCGGTTTGATCACACATTCGTATTGTACACATACTTTATACTTAAATATTGTGTTGATTATGTTTATATATCTTGTATCTATGGCAACGTTCTTGTTTATATAGACCTGTTGTATAATTTTTATTTTACTTGAAAATGGGTGTATGACACCCGAAACGTCGTTTTAATTTGTACACATACACATGGATGTCCAAGTTTTAACATAAAATATTGTCAATCGAATTTCTAATGTCTGATGTAAAAACAACAAGAACTGAAGCGGTTTGAACACTCACACAACACTATGATGATAAATAATTAAAATGTATTTATTAAAATATAAAATATACAATGATAAAATTTGGTATAAAAATATTAAGGCACAAACTTAGAGAAAGAGATGATGATAAATTGAATCATATTAAAAGTTGTGACTATTTTTCGATAACTGAGATATGGCTGGAGAGCACACAACTCGAGTCAATTTCGAACATTATAACATTGTCAACATACAATAAATCAAAACAATCATTTCAAGACAATGAACACCGTCATTTGATGCGAGATTTCTCGAAATTCGAATAGAATATATATCTACTGGTTTCATTATTTTGTGTATACTATATAAAGCTATTCTTATTATCGTGTGATAATAAGAAAACAACAAAAAATCGCTGTTATACGCAAAAAAACAATACATAAACAAACTTTTGGTCAATAAAGCGCGCTATTTGTGGTGGCTTTGATTTTGATACTATTCACGCCCCTTTCAACTTTTCGTTACCACCATGACAGAACGCAGCCCATACCAAATCACACATTTCTACGAATGTGTGAAACAAGAAAGGTAATTATGAAATTAAATAGGCAGCAATATCGAAAGCTCCAAAAATGTGCAATATACTAATTCGTTGTCACTATAATCCGATTAAAGCTGTCGTGAGAGTTGCAAATGCGTCAAAAAATCGCATTCCTGAAGCAAGATCTGTTAATTTTGTGATAATTTTGTGCTTTTAATCAATAATTTTAAAAAATTTTGGTCACATTGTAAGAATTTCATAAATATTTTTATTTCACTTTAAAACAAAACAAAAAAAATAACAAAATAACATGATTATTACAACTGTTTGCTTTTTTATAATTCCCATGAGTAATTTTACAAAAAATGCACACATTTATAAAAGCTGTTTATAATTATTCACAAATGTCGAAATGTTTTTTAGAAAACAGACAGTTGCTATAGGAACCCTGGGGTAGATTTAAAGTGGATCTAACGCTTTAAATTTTTTTCTTCGGAATCATTAGTACTGATGTCAAATTTTATGCTTTTAGCACGGATAATGAAACGTTTGCACACTTTTACCTTACTATTACCCATGTATCATAAAAAACAATGATTCTATGCGTTATCTTGATCAGTTATTTAAGCTCTACATAATTAGGGCAACAGGTAAACACATTTCTAAAAAAAGACTTTTGTGTATCGACGAGTAATTGCTAACGTCACCAAATATTTACCTCATTAATCAAGCGATATTTACCACGGGCACTTCAAATAGTTTTATATACTAATACTCTGTTGTATCTGTCTTGCCGCTGCTGACGTTTTGAAAATTCCCAAAATTTTCTATTCTTTTTACTGTTCTTCCGCCTGCGCGGACTTGACCACGATTTTTTACAACTACTAATTACCTTATGTGTCTTATTAATTAAGTTTTTGGAGCCATGTCACGACATCAATCCACGAAGACTAAAGCTAATTCCCCTTTTAAATTAATAAAACTATATTTTCACTCTGAACCTTTGAGGCGAAGTAACTTGGACATACTTGGCGACTTTAGTTGTTTCATTCTTGCATGTGACAACGTGAGACTAAAATTGGGGTTAATTCGGTTTGGGCATAAACTAAACATTTTGCAACCTAGGATTTTACCATACCCTCGTTCGTTCGTTCGTTCGTTCGTTCGTTCGTTCGTTCGTTCGTTCGTTCGTTCGTTCGTTCGTTCGTCGTTCGTTCGTTCGTTCGTTCGTTCGTTCGTTCGTTCGTTCGTTCGTTCGTTCGTTCGTTCGTTCGTTCTTCGTTCGTTCGTTCGTTCGTTCGTTCGTTCGTTCGTTCGTTCGTTCGTTCGTTCGTTCGTTCGTTCGTTCGTTCGTTCGTTCGTTCGTTCGTTCGTTCGTTCGTTCGTTCGTTCGTTCGTTCGTTCGTTCGTTCGTTCGTTCGTTCGTTCGTTCGTTCGTTCGTTCGTTCGTTCGTTCGTTCGTTCGTTCGTTCGTTCGTTCGTTCGTTCGTTCGTTCGTTCGTTCGTTCGTTCGTTCGTTCGTTCGTTCGTTCGTTCGTTCGTTCGTTCGTTCGTTCGTTCGTTCGTTCGTTCGTTCGTTCGTTCGTTCGTTCGTTCGTTCGTTCGTTCGTTCGTTCGTTCGTTCGTTCGTTCGTTCGTTCGTTCGTTCGTTCCGCTTAAAAGCATTTTCCCAACGCTAAGTGAAATCCGCGTCAAAATGTATGCGAAGAAGGTAGGGGAGTTATTTGAAAGATAATTAAAGGAATTAGGGGAATTCTTTGTGTCCTTTCCTTAGTGCTCTAGGGTTGAAATACCTTTTGGTCTCCTATCAGTAAAAGCAAAAATAGTTTTCTGAAAGGTTTTCACACATAGCACATTTACCAGTTTTTAATTTGTAGACTTATTCGACGCTTTGTGTTATCACAATTTCTTGCTTAGTTTTTTTTTCGACAATGTCGACCTCGATGTTCTCACATGCAACGTTATCCATTACAGTGTACAGGAATTGTTTTAGCAGTTAGAATGTCAAGCATTCACAATATCAGATTTCAAATCACCTCTTTTTTTAAAATAATAAATCAATCTTTAATTCTCGCAATTTGCAGGGTTTTTTCTGATTCTACAATTATTTTTTGTAAAATTAATGCATTTTGTTTTGTGAATAAAGAAACAGCTAAAAACATGCATTTTTCATTTACAATTGTTCATTGTTAATTTCACATATTATACATATAAAAGTACTCTTATGAATAAAAGAAACAGAAAGGCCCATTTTTTATTTCCATAAATAATTCATCAATTGCCTAGTTTCCGTTTTGCGAAAATACTAATAAAAAAGCCTGTATTTTGCATATCTTTTTATAATTTTAACATTAATATTATTATTCTGTCACCTGTTGTTAAATAAACGAACGAAAGATATTTTTTAACACCGCCTTGCTACATGAATTTAGATAACAATGAAAAAACAGTAGTAGTCAAGATACAATCCCTTCCTACTATAACAAACACACATAAATATTATGATTATATGATTTAAAAGAAAAAATTATTTTGTGTCAATTTTATCCTTATTGTTTAAGGTTTCATGTAGTTATTGTTAACCGGCTTTTTTAATTGATTAAAAAAAACCACGTTGTTTTTTATCGTTAAAAGCATTCTATGGTAACTTGCCACGATTATTTCAAGGCCTCCTTAAAAAATTGTTATCAAGCCTACGCTTATCGCGAAACCTAATTCTCGCGAAAAAAAGCATTGAAATGATCATCCGCAAAAGATTCTTTCGCTAAAGTTCTGCCCATAATAGTAACATTGACTTTTAGTATTTTTTTTAATATTCTTTTTTAGCGGTAAAATAAGTTATGATCTGGAAACCCTTATACTTATCATTAAAATCAAAAATTTGTTTTGACAGGAAAACAAAGACAAAACACGAGTAGCTGCATTTGGCACAGGATACTGTAATACTTGCTTTACCAAGGTAATTAATACCTCTAAACTAATACCTTTAAAGTGATTGCTTTTACCTCGACTAGCTTTATATGCCATCATCTTGTATGTTTCTATGCAAAAATTTAGAAGAACCTATCTGGATAGCTAGCTAAGTTTATTTAATCAGATTAAGCCTAATTTAATCGCAAGTTAAGTGCTTACGTTAAATAAATTATGGATATCAAAGACATGTAGGGAACTTTTGTGACATTTTTAGATGTATATGGATGTCCTCAATGCTCATAAACATATCCAAGCTATTAACTCGACTTTCGTGTAAATCTGCAAAGAAAAAAAAACATTCCGTTTTGAAAAAAGAGAAAAAAAAAGCAATGTTGGCTAGGCTAGCTTAGTAGTACTAAGGAGTGATTTTAAGTAGGTTTTGGGGTTTTGATCGTCAAACCCCCACTAAAAACGCTCCCAAAATCGGAAAATCCGACGGCATCCGAAAACAAATCCGAAACCAACCCGATTCCGACAAACCCGACAATTCCAGCGCATGCGCACAAGCGCAACAAGTGATAATGCTGACATCAACAAAAATTTGAGCATGCGCAGTTGAGTAAGGTAAGCCCCCTTACTCAAAGCTCAACCACAGTGGTTGAGTTTTTTTGTACTTATATTAAAGAGAAATGAGTTGGTTCAAATATATTCCAGACTATTTCAAGACCCAGGAAATGTGCATTAGGGTAGTTCAAATTGATCCCATGCTGCTCGATTTTGTTCCAGATCATTTCAAGACCCAAGACATGTGGACCAGGACAGTTCAAGAGGACCCCCGGCGGCTGCGATATGTTCCGGAAACTTTCATGACTCAGGAAATGTGTACCGGGGCGGTTCAAGGGGACCCATGGATGCTCGGGGATGTTCCGGATCATTTCAAGACCCAGGAAATGTGTACTGGGGTGGTTCAAGGGAGACCATGGCTGATCATCTATATCCCTGACCAATTCAAGAACCAGGAAATGTGTAACAAGGTAGTTGGAAAGCAGCCAGGGGTGCTCGAGTTTATTCCGGATCATTTCAAGACCCAGGACATGTGCAACAAAGTTGTTGAATTGGCGCCCCTGCTGCTCGGGGATGTTCCGGATCATTTCAAGACTCAGGAAATGTGTACCGGGGCTGTTGAAAAGTATCCCTGGATGCTCGAGTTTGTTCCCGATTGGTTCGTGACCCAGGAAATGTGTAGCATTAGCACTGATCCCTGGCTGCTCGAACCCTAACGCTCGAGAAAAAGGGAGAAGGCCAGTATTAGGTATGAGCTAGGCCCAATAACGTGGCATCCCGACAGGGTTATAGACTGGTGCTTTACGGAAGAGGAAAAGAAGGATCTCGAGATATTGTGGAGTGGGGCAAGAGCCACGGGAGACTTAAATGGCGGTGCATCTCAAATAAACGATGAATGAACAATGTAACGACTGTGAAGCGGCCCTCGACGAGTACGACAGATGTCGCTGTGGACGCAGACTCCTGATAAGATACAAGCTGCTTTGTTGGTACTGCTATCAAGAGTACATCACTTACAATGGCGGCAGTTGTCCTTGCACAAGACCACTTGTAGAAGACCTTAGTTGAGATTTCAACACCACAATAAAAAGATGTTTAAATTCGGTGAACAAACTGTCAAAACCATGGACTTTTACAACAATACAACTCCGCTAAATATCGAAGAAGTGAACATTGAAAACCTTATGATGAGCGACCCCATTCCAGCAAACAAAGGCAAGGATGAACGATTCGTTATTGGTTATCAAGGTCAAGACGGCAACCTAACAACACTACTGCTCAAGATCCCTGAAAAGGTCTATTCCAGGGGTGTCTCGTGCTACTCTGAAGACTCCGCACTCACGATGTCTTTCGATTTTGATGGATACCCCGAGTGGTTAGAAAAATACGACAAAATCCTGAACAAAGTGGCTTACTTAGGGGGATGCCCCTTAACCAGCACCAGCGTCAAAAAAAGTCGATACCTGACCACTAAACTCAAGACGTGGGATGGCAAAGTTAGAACCAACTTTCACAAGAAGAAGGTACCGCAGGATGGCTGCGAGTGTAAGGCCATCGTGAAACTGGCGAGTATCTACAGGCAGGGTTGTAATTATCACATGCAGATCTACCTCGAGGAATGCAAATACAAAAAAGTCGACCAGTATGCTACTGCTTGCTTTTATAGTGACTCAGATGACTCTGATGATGCTGACGATATCAAGGGCTTCACTGTCTTGTAAAGGTGTAAAGGTTTGTATGGTTGGTGAACATCCATACAAACAAACATGAAGGTTACAGAACTCATGAAAGAAGCAAAATCACTAGGCTTAAAGGGCTACTCCACTCTCAACAAGGCCCCTCTTCTTGAGACGATTCACAAAGCCAACTACAAGGACGCCTCAGCACAACAGACGGGCCCTATTGTGAGCCTTGTGGTACCACCGCGCACCAGAAAAATCTCGAACAGCTCTCTCGAGAGCTCGCTGAAAAGCAGAGACGTGTTGTACATGACTGCGGGCTTGTCATCGATCAGGACACTGGAGAAGTGCTCGAGATTGTGTAGATGATCTAACATGTTGACCAACATATTAGACTAAGAATATTCAGGTGGTTCCTCTAAATAGAGCTTACATACTGCGCAGATTGAAGTTTTTTCATAAGTTCCTCCTTGGCTTCCTCACGCCCTTTGCGACAAGCTGCTGTCTCTCCCGATCATTGATTGAATCTACGATCTTTCTCGTTCGTTGCCGGACTTGCTCCTTGAGCATCATATATCGTTGTTTCTCCTGCATGATCAAGCTGAATT